>JANAVB010028818.1:15316123-15541123 GCA_029216955.1 Iris pallida | reverse complement strand
TACACTCATGATCATGTGAGCCTTCATGTATAACCCAGTGTGCATGTGGACTAGCTATCCATGTGACGCACTACCTTCATGTGCGATAACATAACCTGGACAGATCCTTGTGTCCTGATTGGGCAGGGGGAGCATTTATTTGGTTATGTGATCTACATCATTTTTCATGTGTAACTCCAAACTAGATTTAAGTTATATATAACCTAAGCTAGTTTAAATAACTAGATTGTGGTCTACATCACGTAGTTAGTTCAGTCCTTTTATTATATCATGTATGTCTATTTCTATATATCATGCTCTCTTTTACAGTCTTATTTCTTTATCAGTAGTTCATGTATATTATTCTATGGCTTGTTTCATATTTCCTTTTATGATATGAACTGTGTGAGAGATATGTATTCATTTCTATCCTGACTAGACCTGTTGAAATATTACAGATGATGAGGATTGCTGCAACACTTATAATTGAGCAGGCCTAGTTGACACAGGTGACCTGGACCCTCAGCAGGATCTAGTAGTCGCTGAGGACTTGCCATGAGTTAGATTAGACTGATATTATTATCTAGTTATGAGACTTTGTGATTGTATTGAGATTTATTATGGGGTGGTTTACACCGGGACTTATATTCATATTCTGACTCTCTGTTGAGGTTATCTTTCTTCTATTCCATCTTAGTTATTGTGATTGAGTTGTACTATATATATACTATTCTCCAATTGGAACATATTCTAGATTGTGTTAGATGTTGGACCTAGGACAACGTTCTACCGTCGACACTACGGTGTAGGCTGGACGTACCCACGTCTCGTGCCCTTACACTGGATGGGGGTCGTGACAGGTTCTGCAGAGTTATTGGGGGTCCGTCGCAGATCGCCAGGGACGGAGTAATGGTGTTTGGTTCGAATGGAAAAAGTGGAGAGGGAAGAGAGAGGGTTGTTCTCTAGCTTTAAATAAAAAATGGAGGTAGTGTGTGCTGGAGTTGGAAATGAAGAGTTTGTGGAGAGAAGGGATGTGATGGAGAGTGAATTGGGGTGAGGAGTGAGAACGTGGAGGAAGATTACGGGGAGAAGTTGAGAAAAGTTAGGGGGTCGGGTGAGTGGGTTTTACAGGCTGGCTTTATGTTCTAATGGATTCATTCCTTTCGGACAGTCGAGGTCTCAATACTCTTATTGGCCGATGATTTTGACCCCTTACAATCTACCACCGTGGTTGTGCATGAAGACTCCTTATTTGTTCTTGACACTTATCATACCCGGTCCAAAAAATCCAAAAAAGAGCATCGATATCTACTTGCAGTCGTTGGTGGATGATTGAAACAATTGTGGCAGTTCTGCGTTCAGATATATGATATATCGATGGAGCAGAACTTTCAGATGATTGCGATGTTGATGTGGACCATCAATGATTTTCTAGCATACAAAATATTATCTGGGTAGAGTACTCATGGTATTATGTCTTGTCTGATATGTATGAAAAATAGCAAGGCATTCTACCTTCAGAATAGAAGAAAAGCATATTTTTTTATTGTCACCGTCAGTTCCTTCCTAGGTCGCATCCATGAAGAAGGAACAAGGATACCTTTAGAGCTGGTAAATATAAACTAACTCCTCCCCCGTTGAGATTGACTGGAGATGTCATTAGGGCAGTGGTAGAGGATTTGTCGACTGTAACAGAAGATCCAAGATCGGGCCATTACTTAGAAGGATTCAGACATAGCCATAATTGGACGAAGCAGAGTATCTTTTGGGACTTAACTTATTGGAAGGATAATCTCATAAGGCACAATCTTAATGTCATGCATATTGAGAAAAATGCATTCGATAACATATTTAATACGGTGATGGATATTAAGTGAAAACAAAAGACAATCCCAAAGCAAGAAAGGACTTGGAAATTCTTTGCAGGCATCCAGAGTTTCATCTAACACGAAGATCCAATGGTAACTGGGTCAAGCCCTCAGCACCATTTATATTGAGTAGGGTTGATAAATTGATAATATGCAATTGGATTACAAAGTTGAGATTCTTTGACGGTTACATGTCAAATCTAGCAAGATGTGTCGATCTCAATGAATGCAAACTGATAGGGATGAAGAGTCATGATTTTCATGTGTTCATGGAGCGTTTACTTCATCGCTCTGAGAGAGATGCTGCCTTCTCAAGTATGGGGTCCGCTGGCCGAGTTATCTATATTCTTTAGAGATTTGTTTTCAAGTAAGTTGATGGTACAACATATGTTTGAACTTGAGGAGAAGATATTGACATTGTGCAAGTTAGAAATGGTATTTTGCCCCGACTTTTTTGATAGTATAGAACATTTGCCGATTCATCTTGTGTACGAAGCAGGTATCAGTGCTCCTATCTATTATCAATGGATGTATCCATTTGAAAGGTATAAAATTATTAATTATCTAGTATTAATAATTATTTTATTCAAACAGTTCTAATATTGAATATATTATTTATAAATATCTACTTCACCTGAAGAAGAAGGTGGGCAATAAGGTTCATGTAGAAGCTTCGATATGCGAAGCATATATTATTGAGGATGCCTCAAACTTCTGCTCAATCTACTTCGATACTCATGTAAGAACAAACTGGAATATAGCACCAAGAAATAATGAAGTAGTAGAATCCACAATATCTTTAATGTTGATGGTAAGCCTACAAGTGCTTCTAAGTTACGGTGGTTGGAGGACGATGAGTTTGAAGCCGCTCATCGGTATATCTGCCTAAATAGTGTTGTCGATGAGATGGAAGATGTAAAGAAGTAAGAGACATAATTTTGCTATATTTTATAATTTTTCTATATACTTGTAGAAGAAGTTATCTAACATTTTTTGTTATTGTCACAATACTTTTAGAGCTGAGATAAAAATGGAGATACTAACATTGATGATGATAATCTTGCTAGAGAGGTTGATAGAAACTTTTTCGTCATAGTTCCATAATTATGTAAGGATTAAAATTATTTAACTATTCTAAATTCAATAATTTTCCAAGCTTTGTCTAATGACGTTATGATACATAATGTTTTAGGTTTTTCGTCCTGGCACAAAATTGCAGAATGAAAGACTTCGAGCACTAGCTATCGGATCAAGCAAGAGGGCAAAATATTGGGATGGATATACCATCACAACTTCAAATTTAGAACCACTCATAAGCCTATCAATCACTCATTTGTCGATGAGGAGGCTAATTATACAAAGAATTTCAGAGTTTGTGTAAGGGGTTCGTCTATGATGCCGATCCAAAATTTGACTATTACGGTTTTTAAGAGTCATTGTGGAGCTGGATTACTCTTTTGATACCAAAATTGTGATGTTTGAATGTAATTGGTTCAACCCAACACCCAAGCAAGGATAGAGAATTGACAAACGGTCCAAGTGTACTACACGAGTTATCCTAGTCGACGATGCACTACTCATGATTGGTGGACTGTATGTAAAACTAAAGCTGGAAATACAAATAATTTTGGAGATCAATCATACAAGGAGGATGAGGTAGTCATGCCTCAACACCAACATATATAAGTTTAGCCGGCATTGACGATATGGAGGTTGACGTTACCTGTAGAGGATAATATAATGGATGAAGAGCTTGACATAGAAGACTTACCTCATGTAGAGGAGGAGTCTGAAATGGATATATCGGATGAGGAAGAAGAATTTGAAGATGAAGGTGAAAGTGGAAGTGATAGTGAAAATGAAGAAGATAAAGATGAAGATAATTCAAAAGACGAAGAAGATGAAGAATATTAGTACGTATTACCTACTTATGAGTATCATCACACCATTTTTTTATTTCTGTTAGATTAGAATTGATTATTTGTATGAACACACCATTTTTTTAATTTCTATTAGATTTGCATTGATTATTTGTATCATCACACTATTTTTTATTTCTTTCAGATTTGCATATGGCGGGTCGAGGCCGTAGACGACATCGAGGATCTTCATCCCGCATTCCTGCTCCTCCTAGTACTCCAGTTGCAGATCGTAGAGGAGTTAGCGAGGACGACTTGGTTGATGAGGAGGATGGCTTATCTCCACCGTTCACTCTTTCATCGGTCAACGGAGCTAGTCCTGATATTTCCTTAGCATCTACTTTTACTGGTGCTGGTGCCCCGTCTTTTACGCCGGAGACTACACTTGTCGCTAGGGGTGTGCAGATCTCGATTTTTAAAACAAAACCGACTCGAATCGACCCGAAATAGCAATTCGAGTCGGTTTCTGACCAAACGGGTCGGAGTTCGATTTTGGATTCAAAATAAAATGGTTTTTCGGTTCGGGTCGCAGGTTTAGCATTCGGTTCATGACCCGAACCGAAAACCGAATTAATATACATAAAATTACATGTATATCCTCCGTCCTATATATACTCAACACGCTAACCTAATTTTCTACTCATCCCTCTTTCTCTCTCCTCTACCGTCGCTAGAGGATCTCAACTCTTGAGGTCCCCTTCCCCCCTCTCTCTCTGTTGTGTCGGTCGGCCTGGAGGCTCATAAATCTCTCTCCGGGTACCATACTCCACATAGTCTTTCTTTTTCTTTGAGTCTCTGTGAAGTGAGCAACTGAGTCCTCACCCTCCCTCTCCGCCTCTCGATCGAGCAGATGGAGGTCGAGCAGACCGAAGACGAGCAGATCGTGCACTCCAGAGTCTTGACCGAGCAAATCGAGCACTCCATTCTCAAGATCTAAACATAGATCTAAACCTTATGTAAGACTCTAAACATAGATCTGTGACCGAGCATATATTTCTTTTTTTTTTGCTAAATATAGATCTGGGATCGAGCATTTTTTTGTGAAATATGTTTAGATCTATTATATTTTTTTTGCTAAATATAGATCTGTGTCGAGCTTATTTTTGTTGTTGTATGCTAAATACAAATATGTGATCTATTTGATCTTCTCTGGTGGACCAACGCAGGTTATAATGAAGAAGCTCATTGATGATCTTGACTCTTCATCAGTTTCCTCCTTGCGATGCTTTTGTTGTATGTTAGTAGTTATTAGACTTTCATATGTACAGTTCTTACTTATGTAATAGACTACCAAGTCAAAAGATACAAGTCTAATGCTTTTAAAATTGATTCTCTGACTTTTGTATATCTTCAGGAGCACTTTTGATTGTTCTTGGATCAGAGGATGAAATCAAAGCTTTGTATTTTTTTGTAGATCATGTAGTATATGCCTTTGATCAAGATTCCATGTCTAAACAGGTGGTTTTGTTATATTTTTAGGCATGAATCTATTGCAATACAAGTTAAATTAAACTCTTGCAATATGTAATGTATCAATTTATTCAACACCTGGTCATATATTAATTGAAGATATTTATCATATACACCTCTGGCTCCAACCTTAGTTTGATGTTTAATTTCTGAGAAGTAACAGGCCCCCTCATTGTCATTAATTATACTAAGTTTTCAAGTGTCGGATCTCATCGTTGAATCATGTTCTGTTCTGCTCCTGAGTACTTCAGTGAGTGCCATTCAACAAACAAGTAAAATGATATTCAAGTTCATTTGCAGAATTATGGTTTGTTCTACAAGTCATATATCCCAATCAACTATAGTAAAATGATGTTGTTATTTGTGTTACAAATTATAATATAATTGTTTGTATGAACACATGCTACTTTATAAACACAAACGTTTCATTGATTCATTACTGAAGTTACTGACTTGCAGCCAGTGGCGAGGCATTTCTTGCAGCCATTGGTGAGGCATTCTTGCACCAATAATAGCTTGTGGCGAGTCATTCCTTGCAGCCATTGGTGAGGCATTCTTGCACCAATAATAGCCAGTGGCAAGGTATTCCTTACAGCCATTGGTGAGGCATTCTTGCGCCAATAATAGCCATTGGTGAGGCATGAATTGCAGCCATTAGTGAGGCACAAACTCATATATACTTTGTTATACCTATGTTGCCATTCTATTTCTTCTTTTTTTTTGAAATTTACTAACAAATTAAATGAGAATGTGACAATGATGATGGCTTTAGAAAGTTAAATGATACTACATGACATCATACTATGATGGATAAATCAGTTATCTGAGCCACATTTTACTTCCTTTTCTTCTTATTTTTATTGTGTTTTCCAAGACTCCAGGGCAGGCTAGGGGATACAATGATGTACCAATTTGAAATTGGGGGACCTATGTATTATGTAATAGCAGTAGTCTGTGCCTCTGAGCCACATTAAATTCTTGTAAATTTTGTGTTTTTAAACTGGTGGAATTTTTGTATATGTAAACTGGTGCCTATGTTTGGAATATTTGTATTTGTAAACTAGTACCTATGTTTGGAGTATTTGTATTTGTAAACTAATGACAATATTACATTATCCAATAACAGACTGTGCCTATGTTAGGAATATTTGTATATATAAACTGGTGTTTTTTTTCAAAGTTACTCAATAACTGAGTGTTATTTGTGTTTGTAAACCCTATGATTTTTTTCAAAGTTGGTGTTGTTTAATTTTTTATGCAATAGCAGGTCTGGCCCGGCCCACTGGCCAAGAAAATCGAACCGACCGAAAATCGAACCGATTTAATTAGGTTCGGTTCGGTTTTTTCACAAACGGTTCGGTTTACGGTTTTTATATATACGATTTTTTGTTTTTTTCGGTTTTCACAAAACAGGTTCGGTTTGAACCAAACCGAACCGTTGCTCATCCCTACCTGTCCCTCCTACTAGGGTAAATCCATATCTTGGCCTTTTGGTCGACCGTGGAGTGTACATACGTCGACCAGGATTTGCAGACCCTTCTACTCTACCAAAGTGGCCAGACGGCATCACTCGTCCCAAGTTGTGGACCGATGGAACGACGTAAGTATATAATTATTATACATATTTATTCATACTATCTATATTATCTAATTGTATATTGTTTTGTTAATTACAGGTTCTTTTCTGTCCAAGCTGGTAGGGATTTTAGCGACTTGATGCGTTGTCATTTCCATGGTCCCTGTATAAACTTTGGAGACATCCCACTTGATAGACGATTCATTTGGCTAGAGATACTTGGACTATGCCTAAATAGTATCGACTTTGTTTACAACATTTCTTAAATATTTGCTCATTTGTTTTTATTTGTAGAAGTTGTACTGGTTGTCGGTGCACAAAGTTCAGACAATCCGGAGTGCTACATGTCTGTCGCCAGCAAGCGGTTGAGGGATATGGTCAACGACCAGAAGGCGTTGGCTACACTAAATAGAGAGCTTCGCAAGGAGTGGTTGCAGAAAGAATTTTGGGTGGCAATAAAGAAGAAGATGGACACTTCCGCCTATAAGGCCAAGTACAAGAAGGAAAAGGCTGCCCGTACTAAGGGTGGTCACCACACGGGTGGATCCATCCCAATTTCAGAGAAATATCGACGGTTGGTAAGTATTCTTATTGAAGTAACCTGTAGGCAACTCTAGAGGGGGTGAATAGAGCTTGTGTCAAAAATAATAAATTAAAAATTAACTCTATGCCAAGTCCAGAAGCAACTACCAAGAAAATATATAATCAGAGTAGTAATGCAAAAATTAAAAGAGGTCAAAAGTGTTGACCCAAACTGGATCACAGTCAACCTAATCTTGATAATTAACATGACGCTATTTATTATAATCCAACTTGACACATCAAGCTCCAAAACAGAACGTCATCACATATCAATTCAAGACAGACATCATCGACGATTGCTTCAGCAGCGCTGCTGTTACTTATTATCTGAGTCTATTTTTACTTTTTATTGAGTCTAGGCTATTGTATGTTGAGTCGCACTAAGTATCTCAACCCTAGACTTAATACCCAGGCTCCACCAAACAAACTCCAAAACCTGCCAAGCCCAAAAAGCCCACTTGAACTTTATGTCATCTAGGAGACAGAGTTCGGGCCGAACTCTGCCCCACACAGAGTTCGGGCCGAACTCTGCCCCCTTAATTGTAGGACATAATTTTTAGGGTTTGCTGGTTGCTAGTTGTCCAACGGCTAAATATTTGAATATTTGGGATAGAGTTCTGGCCGAACTCTGCCTATCTGGACTAGTATATATAGGCCTTGATTTCTCTCATTTTTAATTATACAATCTTTTCATCTTTTCTTCTCCTATAGCCTATACATTTAAGAGCTTATTCTTCTCATCTAACTAGCCACAAAACTTTCCAAGCCCCCAAGGTGCTCAGTGCGAGTCAACTAGAAGTTTGTGTGCAAGAGTTTCAAAAGAAGTCACTTGGACAATTCCAAGTATCGCCATCCGCGAATCTGTAAGAAGTTGGCATTCTCTTCTGAGTAAAGGCACATAGTTGTACGCTATTTCACAAATAGTGGATTTCTATCCTAAGCTAGAGTTCTTAGGTGTGGACTAGTCGTCCACGAGGGAAACTAGGTTAAAAACTATTGTGTCTACGTATGCTTCTCTGATCTATCTTTATATTTCGCACTTATACTCTAATTATTATTTCTATTAAGTGGACTTGAATAGAGTTATTTTTAATTAGGTATTATTGACGCATACTCTATTCACCCCCCTCTATAGTTGCCTACACGTACTTCAAAAAGAGCATACGCAAACACAACGATATAACCTAGTTTTTCTCGTGGACGACTAGTCCAGGCCTGAGAACTCTCGCTCAGGATTAAAATGCACTATTTTTGAAATAGGGTACACACATGCCTTTACTCAGAAGAGCATGCCAACTTCTTACAACTTCGCAGAGACGAAACTTGGAATTGTCCAAGTGACTTCTTTCTAACCCTTGCACAAAAACTTCTAGTTGAATAGCACATGAGCGCCTTGGGGTTAGTAAATTTTGTGGCTAGTAGATTGAAAGAGTAAGGCTTAAAATGTATAAGGCTTAGAAGATTGAGAGTGAGAGATCTGATTTGAAATGAGAGAAATCAAGCCCTATATATACTAGTCAGGGGTGGCAGAATTCGGCCAGAATTCTGTCCAAAATTGTTAAAAATTTGAACATTGGACAACTTGGATCATGGTGTTCCTAAACATTAGGTTCCTAAAATTTAGGGGGCAGAGTTCAGCCCGAGTTCTGCCTTAGGTAGATTTCGGCCCAAACTATGTCTCCCTTGGGATAGAAGTTCTCAATGGGCTATGGTGGTTTGGTTTGGTTCAGGGATTGGTCTGTTTGTATGGTAGAGCTTGGAGTGATATGTCTAGAGATTGAGATGACGCAGTGCGACTCAACATACACATTCTTCTAGACTCAATAAATTAAAAATTATAGACTTGGAACAAATAGGAAAACCATGAGCCCTTTGGTGACGCCTTTCTTCTAATATTTGAGTAGACCTGAAGATATCTTTTTCCTTGAAAGCAGTCGTCCAAATATATACATAGCTGGAAATCTTCTTATATGACACTGTCTTTGCCCTATCATTAATTCTTCATTGCATATATCCTGGTTTAATCATGTTTGATCATGCTTACAACATGTCTACAAGTACATGTTAGATGAGCAAATCAATATGTTGCAGTACGATACAATCATAGAAATATGATATAGGACAATTAGGACAATGCTAGGTTTAAGTAGCAACATGATAGTGAGTAGATGAATATTAGTGACATCATTATATTAAACTTAATTGATTAGCCATATTCAAAAATACGATGTAATCATTGGGCTAACACTTATTTGTTATTTTTTCATTTGTTTAAATTTATATTTAGTTATAAATTGATGTTTAATTGTTACAGTGTGAGGAGGTCGCCAAGGCGAGCGGAGACCCGAACGTCATCGACTTTCCTAAAGTTTTTGAGCGTACCCATAAGCGAAAGAATGATGGGAAGCTTGTAGATGATCGGGCGACCAAAGCCTATGTATGTTTTCCGAGTCCTATATCTAATTATATTTCCTTTTTGTACTTAACTATATTTATTTTAACTAAATAGTTAGTCCTAACTCTAATATGAATATTAGCCCTAAATCATAACCATAATTAACATTATATATCAAAGACAAATTTAGAAGACGTTTGAGACCCTAACCATAATAATACTTAATAGGAACTAAAATATAAATATTAACTCTAAATCTATTCACCTATATAAAAATAGGAGACGCATGAGACTTTAGAGAGTCGAGTCGGTAAGGGAGGGACTGCTGCTGGAGAGCTGTCGAGGGGGAAGCTGGGACATCGACGCCGGCTGTGAGGAACGACTTGTGGATACAAGTTGTTAGTAGAGGGAATGGGGCAGCATGTACGGTACCGGATCATTGCCATCCCAGCCGTCCATTTATTCTAGAGCTCCACTATCTCCACCTCTACCTCTACTTGTAAGTACACAGACCGATGTTACTACCGGAAACTACAGTTTACAGAAAATTACACAGATTTTTGTGGACCTACAGGGTCATATAACCCAGGTGATCGGAGTTCTAAACACAGTAGGTCTGATTCCTGCTACCACTGCACCAGCTCATGCTTCGACCTCAGCGCCTTCGGCACCGACTCCAGCTTCGACCTCAACGCCTCTGGCACCAGCTCCTACTTCGACCATGGCACTTCTTGTCATGCCGGTGACTCTTGCAGGCATTCCTGTCCAGGACGTATAGTGGATCATCAGTTTGGTCCTAGGGCAGATATATGCGTACGGATAGCTACCTGAGCCTCCGCCACCTCCTCCACCATCAGTTTGTTGTTTGTATGATTTTTTGTTGTATTTAATCGATGAGTTTGTACAAACTCTAGTGAGTTTATATATTATTGAAGAAATTTGTGCATATGTACTCTATTGCGACTACAAGATGAGTTTGTATGAATTGAGCAGGTTTGGATATATATTGGAGTTCATTTTAATGTATATATTGGTGCTGGATGAATTTGTGTATATATTTGAGTTTATTTTACTGTATATCATTTTACTATATATATATAAAAGAATATATATATATATATATATATATATATATATATATATATATATATATATATATATATATATATATATATATATATATAAATATATATAAGCGTTGCAAGCATCATCCGTCTATTCTGACTACTTAGCAGCATAGTGGAATTGGATAGAGCAATATTTTGTAATTGATGAACCTTTTATCACAATAAAGTTTGGTTTATGAATATATATATATATATATATATATATATATATATATATATATATATATATATATATATATATATATATATATATATATTGACAGGTTTGAGCAAAGTAGGGACCATTTAGTCGTGTAATAATGACAAGCTTAGTGACTGACCAGTGGCGGAATAGCGACGGATTGCTACAAAATTTGTAGTTTAGTGACTGCTTGCCGACGGATAGCGACGGGAATTTGAAGGGCAGGACTAACTAGCGACGAAAAATTTCGTCGCTGACGTGCTATCTGATACCAAAAGCGTATCAGACGACTTAGCGATGGAAATATCCGTCGCTAAGCTTCTGGAAAATTTATATTTTTGGCTCACAAAGATCTGTCTGTTTTTCTTCGCTAATATGTCACAGACGTTGCCGACGGTTTATATTTGTTGCTAATCCGTCGCCAATTTTGGTCGGCATATTTGTCGGTAATCCTTCGCTATAGCGACGGATTGTTGACAAATTTGTCTAGCGATGTTAAAGCTATCGACGTACCTTTTTTGCCGGTAATCCATCGGTAATTGTTATTAGCGTCAGATAAATCCGTCGCTAAATACCAATATTTTACTAGTGAAACATATGATCATCTCTGTGCATCTCCTCTGATTTTTGGCTCCTGAGGATGAGGCTCGGGCTATTTCTATGGATCGTTCTTTTCATCCACTTTCCACCTGCAGTCAAGCTGGTGGTGGGTCAGTACTTTAACATACTGGTGATGTGAACCAATGCTACATCATCTAAAATGTTCACTAAATGTTCATGTGAGAAAACGTTGCATTATTAGTGATCTTGCTATCTTTTACCTATGTTCATTTCATGTAGATCAGAGTCGGATTACATCTTTTGAAAACACTTTCGAATAATCATAATTCATTTCAATTCATTTCCAAGCATTCAGGGGACTATTCATTTCATACACGATGACTATACATTTCATGTGCTGTGTGCAGCGTGTTTCATGAGTCATACTCTATTCTCAGGGATAATAGCAATAGCATACTATTAGTATTCTTTTCTCATGACAGATAGTAGCAATGAGTAGTACAGTTCTGCATCTAAAATTGGACTATAGTATTTCATACAAAATATTATATTCTTAAAGGCAGTTCATGATTCCATATCTAAAGCATAGAAGGTATCACTTATTCAGTGACTCTTACCATAACCGTCGATCCATCCATACACATGACAAGGATTAGAATAAACATAATATACATATCCGACAATGTTTCCTGTTCGTCTCTACAGTGTTAGGCTAGCAATAATCTTTTTTATATGCATGCCATCGATTAGCAATTGTGACTCAAGGCTCAGCTCTGCACTAACACATATCTATACCAATAGTTGTGACTCATGGTTCAGCTCTGCACTGATAACACACATGCTAGCAACTGCGGCTCAGGGTTCAGCTCTTCACTAACCGATACCTATCTATATGATGGTCCATGGGTCTATTCCTATAATTAGCCGCTGCGACTCTTTGGTTCAGCTCGTTGCTAATAAATGCAACACCTCCCTGATCGCGAGGTCTAGAATTCCCCTCAGGGTTGTTATTACAATCTTTCCTAGGCCGATCGATTCCAAACACCTTTGGAACCGTCGAAAGTCTATTTTCTTATGCACAAGTTGTCCTAGACCAATACATGAATGCAACTCTATCAGATAAATTACTATGATACACAGATTATCGATTAACAATCATTCAATCCTTTTTTTCCGTATAACAGAGCCAATAGCTCCTCTCTTCATTTTATTCAATCAAATAATAGAGTCATAGCTCTGCTTTTCTCTTTTTCAGTTATTCGTTTAATCAGTACAAGTGTCGTCATTCATTCATTCATTTCAGCATACAATCGAGAACATAAAATCCTTTAACTAAGCATGAAAATAGTTCTATAACAGTAAGCATAGCAGTCTATTCTTGATAGTATACAATTAGGTCATGCAAGCATTCTCTGTTTTCATCTTATTAAGCAATGGCAAGGTACTTTCATTCATAGCTGCAGCCTACTTTAGCATATAAACGTCTTATCTAACATGGCAACAATGCTATGACATTGAGCATGTAATTCTACTCATTATTAGCATACGATTAGGGACAAGTAAACATTCTCTACTTATCTTTATTAGCGTAGCAATGGTTCGTTCATTTCTTAGCATACATTGAAAACTCATACATTCTTTATTTGGTGTGAAAGAATCAAAAAATGAGTCTCTGTCCACTTACCCTAATTAATCTCCTTCTATTCTAGAGTCAGCAATCCGTTCATTCTGTCTATCTAGTACCTTCGTGGAGTGGGGCACTACAGTGAGAGTCATCAACTCCAATCTTTTTTCGGGCTGGATTAAGTTCAAGACTGGTTTGAAGAGGAAAAATAGTGGAGGTCGAGTTAGAAGACCTTCTGCATTTGATTCATATTGAAGATGAATATAGGAGACAACTTAAGATTGACACTTTGTCCAAACAGTTTGCTAAGGCAAATGTACGGTACAGTCAATAGACTCTATGGGAAAGTAGAACGCTTCATACAACAACAAGAAGGACATCAATTATCTGAAGAAGAAATTGACATATTTCAAGCCAAGGCCTATGTCTGACGTGTCTTGCTATAAATATGGCAAGAAGGGCCACTAAAAGAAGGACTGCAGTTCCAAACCCGAACCAAAAGATCAAGGTGAGCTTAACTTGGTTGGCATGATTTTATAGTTTGACCCATGTAGTATACACACATACAAGCCTACTTCTAAGGAGGTTTCGATGGCGAACAAGTCATAAGCTGAAGTACTTGGAATATGGATGGTGGTGCTGAATCTGACTTCGGGGAAGTCGTTGACACTACGTAATATGTGAAGCATGTATCGGTGATTGCTAAGAACCTTGTCTCAAGAAGTCTGCTCTATAACGCAGGCTTGAGGATGGAAATCAATATTGGCCAGATAGTGATTCCTTATGAAGGGACATACTTTGGAAAAGCATTTTGTACATAAGGGTTGTTCAAAATTCAGCTTGTAACCCCTCTTTAAAATGTCAATGAAGTCTCTTCTTCTGGTTATTCTCTTTTGTTGTGGCACAAATGACGAGGACATGTGTATTGTAAAAGAACTAACAAGATGTCTAGTTTAGGGCTTGTCTCCAAATGTGGGGATAAGGTTGTTGAGAAGTATGAAGTCTGTGCATAGACGAAGATTGAAATAAAATTCTTTAGACAGGTGAACCGAAGCACAGATCATCTGGAGTTGGTGCACTCAAATACTTGTGACTTCAAGCAATTCTTTACTAAGACCGGGTGAAGTACTTCATTACTTTCATCAACAACTTCTCCAAGTATGCGTTTGTCTATCTTCTCAAGTCGAAAGATGAAGCATTCAAGAAGTTTAAGGACTTAAAGGCTAAAGCTGACAGTCAAACCGAATAACAATGCCAGAGACCAGAAGTGATCGAGGTGAAGAATCGTTCTCTTGAATTTGCATTACTTTGTAAAGAACAAAGAATTGTTAATGAGACAACTAATCCACATTCTCCTCAATCCAATGTAGCTGGAGAAAGAAAGAACACAATGCCGACAAAGATGATGCACTCTATGCTATTGACTACGGGTCTTTCAAACTGCTTCCGGGGAGAAGCTGTGCTTACGAATTCTTTTATTTTAAATAAAGTACCATTTCTAACTTCTGACATTACTCTTCATGTACTCTGGTTTAAGGTTAGGCCGAACTTGAGTTTCATTCAAGTGTGTGGGTACCTAGCGTATGTGAAGCTTTCGAATATGAAGATTCAGAAGCTGGGAAAGAGGACTACAAAAACAATATTCTTGAGATATACTGAAAAGAGTGATGCTCAGAGGTTTCTTGATATTGAATCTAATCATATCGTTGATTCTCGTGACACAGAATTCTTTGAAACAAGTTTTCTTGGCACAAGAACATTGTTCGCACAGATGTTATAGAGAATAATGTTAAAGCACCCTATAGGGTTGGGTAAATAGGGTCAAGCTTACTAATCAAGCATTAAACGATTGCTAATAGGCAATTTAAAGATTAAGAGTGCAAGAGAAAAACCAATAACAATATCGACACCAGATGTATCCTGGTATCCTCACGAGGGGCACTCCAGTCTCGGAGCTCTCTCCGACTTTAATTCACTATTTGAGAAAATAGTTACACCATGAGTTTTTATCCGAATACTCACAACTTCATACATGAGAGCTTTATCCGAAGGCCTATCCGACATCAAACCAATATCTTTTATCCGAAGACTCTCCAACTTCAACCGAGAGCTTTTATCCGAAGACTCTCCAACTTCACAAGAGTTTTTATCCGAAGACTCTCCAACTTCGACCTTTCACAAGAAGGTTTTGATCTCCTTATAACAAGATGAAGATCTTACTCTTACAAATCAAGATTACTCTAACACAATTCATGGTTTAGCAAGTGAAAGCTTTGGAGTGTTTGTGGTAAGCTTTGATATAATAGAAATTTTTAGGCTCAAAACATCAATATTGAATAAAGGGGTTCAAGAATATTTATAACCAAAGCAATTAAAAGTGCAATAATGGAACTTTCAGTCAGCTGACGGAAGATCCGTCGGATTTCTGTGAAAGTTCATTGGATCATCTGCCTACAAATGACAATGGCTACACAAACGCTTTGGGCTTACTGATGGGACAGATCTGACTGTTGGATTTTGAACGAAAATATTTTAGATTATCCGTCTGGATTTTCGCGGACGTCCTTGTAATAACGTGTAGGAAACTTTAGGAGGGGGTAAATAGAGTTTGTATCGATAATCACCAAATAAAAATTAACTCTATATCACCTCCACAAAACAACTATCAAGATAGTAAATAAATCAGAGAGAAATACGAAAGTAAATAAAGATCAGAAGAGCATTTGCAGACACATCAGTTTTAACATGGTTTCCCTTGTGGTGGACTAGTCCAGGCCTGAGAACTCTCGCTCAGGATTAAAATCCACTATTTGTGAAATAGCGTACAACTACGTGCCTTTACTCAGAAGAGCACGCCAACTTCTTACAAACACGAGCCTTTGAAGCGCTCGCAACTTTAACTTCGCAGTGGTGAATCGTAGAATTTTCCAAGTGACTTCTTTTCACCTCTTGCACAAGAACTTCTAGCTGTATCGCACTTGAGTACCTTGGTGCTTAGGAAGTTTTGTGGCTAGTAGTTTGGAAGAGTAAGGCTTTAGTAGTATAAGGCTTAGATAATTGAGAGTGAGAGATAGAAAGAAGATATGAAATGAGAGAAATTAAGCCTTATTTATACTACTATGGGGAGGCAGACTTCGTCCCAAATTCTGTCCAAATATTCAAAAATTTGGTCGTTGGACAACTAGCAATGAGCATACACTAAAAACTAGCTCCTGGAATTTAGGGGACAGAGTTCGGCCCAAACTCTGTGTAGGGGCAGAGTTTGGCCCGAACTCTACCTCCTAGGTGGCAGAATGGCCTTTACGCCTTTGGGCTTTGTTTGGCTTGGTGGAGCTTGGGGAGATATGTCTAGGGGTTGAGATGACACAGTGCAACTCAACATACACATTCTCCTAGACTCAATATATTGAAGATTACAGACTTGGAACAAAAAGAAAAACCAAGAGCCCTTTGATGACGCCTTTCTTCTGACATTTGAGCAGACCTGAAGACGTCTTTTTATTTGATATCAGTCGTCTAAAGACATCTTTTTCACCGATACGAGGACCCAGATAGGTCGCTAGGCAGTTCAGAGAATTATTTTTGTATCATGTCGTCTTTGGTCCATCATTAATTCATCATTGCCTATGTCGTAGTTTGATCATGCTTACTGCATGTCAATAAATACATGTTAGGCGAGAAAAATATGTTGCAGTAGGATACAAGCATGGCAATATGATATAGGACAATTAGGACAATGCTAAGTTTAAGTAGCAACATGATAGTGAGTATATGAATATTAGTGACATCATTATGTGAAACTTAATTGATTAGCCATATTCAAAAGCACGATGTAATCATTGGGCTAACAGTCCTTTGGATAATACGAAAGTTCACAGAAGGTATTATGTGTCCCATACAGATTATCCATCGAATTTTCGCAGAGATCCGTAGTATCATCCGACTGTCTGCCCAAAAGTGGTCATAGGTTATTTTTCTACCTTAGCTTTAGATTTTCCATCTATTTGTTGTGCTTACAATTATTCTTAAGGCTCATTACAGGCTCCAGATATACTTCATCAGGTGCAGGCTTCTTCAGAGACTTGAAATGATGATGGCATGGCTTGGCTTCTCCTCTTGATAGCTCATGGCTTCTTTTATTGATGGCAGCTATCCAAAGATACCCAGATTATGAAATCTGAATACCTGTCATTGGCTTCGCCCCTGAACCCCTACGGGTAGTGGAACCCCCGAGTGTATGGCTCCGAAGATGTCATCGAACCATTCAGAGAAATAAAATGTCATCATCTTTGGCCCATCATGATTTCTATAGTGCATATATCCATGTTGATCTTGCTTATTGCTTATTACTTTTCTGCAAATACATATTAGACGAAGAAAGAAATATACAAGTATGATAAAATTAGTACATATTAGGACTATGCTAAGTTTAAATATAAATATTATGCATGAGTATTAATGATATCATAATATTAAACTTAATCGAATAACCATTATAAGAAATATAGTTAGATCATTGGGCTAGCATAATATAAGTATAGAAGAAGCAAATACTTTCAAACAAGAGGTTGTGGTTCAAGAGTTAATGTTCGAACCATAACTCGTTGAGCTGTCGTCAAAGTGAGTAAGGAGACAGAAGTGTTTGCCATAAAATATAAAAGAACAGAACAATTATCGGAGGACCGGACTTTTACTTCATGTTACAAACTCGCTTGTACAAAGAAAGCCTAAGGATGAAAACTTAGGTACAGCAGTCTAAGTACAATTGTTTATTTTTGATTCTGGAGGGTGACGATAGAGGCTCGGGAAAGCGACGGCCGCTCTGCCTTACTCCTTGGACGATCGGTACGCAGCCTTGGCTCGGGGAAGATCTGCTTGGCGTTGACGAAGAAATGCTCTTCTTGCTCTCCTCGTGTTGCTCTCCTGGCTTCTCTCTCTCTGTGTGATTATCAAAAAAGGGGGAGCTCTCTGTATATATTTTTCTCTTTTTTTATTCTTTTATTGCCGGGGATTGTTGCAGGGGAATGATGCTGGCTATTTATAAGAGTGGGGTGTGATCATTAGGGTTTGCTAATGATCATTTGTTTGGAATGTCGGCGCTCCTTCAATCTATCTGAACCCTTGATCCTGATTACAATGAATCTAGGCCATTAATGCGGATAGCACCGAATCTTATGAGCAGTTAATGTTAACTGCTTTAAATCTTCGTGATTGATTATGCCAATGTCTGATTGCTCGCCACGTGTCCCATTGGCTTGATGATAAATGATATGCCCTGATCTCAGTAATTATGACGATGATGTCAAATATACTTGTTGGGATTCGGTTGAATCTTTGATTGATCCGATGCCACGTATTTTAATTGGAGGTCCTGCCAGAGCCGCATGGGATGGGCAACACTTGAACCGTAGGGAGATACTCTTCGTGAGCCGCATAGGACAATGCCTCATCGAGCCGCAGGAGACAAACTCTCAATGAGCCGCATATGCATAGTCTCTGCGAGCCGCATGAGCTAGCGTTGTATTGAGCCGCAGGGACTGGGCTCTCGGTGGACCGCATATGGCTGATTTCTGCTAGTCATATAGGGTGACTTCTCAGTGAGCCGCATGAATCTGTTCTCTATTTAAGCCGTATGAGACTTGCCACGTGGCAATCTAGGACTTCTGACTGATCGGGTCAGAGATTTTCTTCTTTTCCCGAAGAGTCTGTCATTATGGCAGAACCATTATGACACTTTATGTCAGAGCCGTCACAGTCGTCGAGTCGTGTCAGAGCATTAAATGAGGCCACTACTCAAATGGCCAGCTGTAGGGAAGGATCACAAGGAAACACGTGGCGTCGATCGAGCCGCATATTCCTGCTAAACCGCATACACTCCCGAGCCGTATGAGACTGAGAGTCTTCTTCGAACCGCATAAGGCAGCTCCTGTGTGAGCCACATGGGCTTCCTACCCAGAGCCGCATGGACCATTATTCTGATATTTTCCATGCTTCTACAAGAAGTCTTTTAGTCTCTTGAAGATTTCTTTACCTCCTCTCTTTGCTCGAATTCCCTGTTGCCGACTTCGCTCTTCGTCTTCTTCCTTCAACAATCGACAATGGCTCCCAAGAAAGCTGCTGCATCGAAGGCCACGAAGGGTAAGGCAGTTGCTTCTACGGCGACTGCGGCGACGAACGTGGTCGCCCCTCCGCCGGCTGTTGTGCACTCTGTCCATCCCAATGTTCACCCGCCTATCGCTGGTAAGGGGGTCATTTGAAAACCCTAACTGTTGCCATGGCTCTGTTGCATACTTAATGCATAAGCCGCATGTACGAAGCTTATCGATGTGACCGTATAAGCACTTCGCCCCACGGGGCCGCATGAGCTTGTCATACTCGATCTGAGCCGCATATGTGTTTTCGATTTGGGCTGCATAAGCGTCGCTCGATTTTGAACCGCATAAGATTGCTTGTTTGTAGCCTCATCAGCTTGTATGAGTCTGGCTTCATAGGCGGGCTTAACCTGAACCGTATGAACCTATAAACTTGTCTGAATTTGAGTTGTATGGACTCGGTTAACTCGGAGCCACATGAGGCTATGATGCACAGAACCGCATGGACTTATCTGATGCTGAGCCGCATGAGGCTGTAACGACCCAAGCCGCATAAACTCAAATGATCTTTCCAATGCTTCTGTTTTTTTGACTATCTTTTAACCTTGTTTCTTTCGTCTTTCTCCAGTGAATCTCCCTGTAAATCCGGCGGGGAAACTTCTGGTTGGTTCGAATCAACTTGCCGCGAACGTGCAACGGGACGACTTAGTTCGTCAAGTGTCAGAGCAGCTCCTTGTTGATGAGCCTTTAGAACGACTGAATGTTATCAGGGTTCAATCCTTCCAATTCCTTCATACTATGATGAGTTCAGGGACGCCTAACGGGAAGCATCTGAGACCGGTCTTCCTCTTTGGGGATGCACTGATCGTTAAAAACTCCCGCGTTTTGGATATTTCCGGGAATTGGGATTTTGATCTGGATGGGAAGCCGATTCATATCCCTATTATGAAGCATCATTTCCCCTTTACGTGGTTCAATATGATCGTATTGGACAGGCAGATGACAGATTCCCTCACTCTAACCGGACCAGGGATGTTCGTGGGTAAGATCCGTTACAATAACAATACCGGGTCGATACGTGCGATCAAGGATCCAATCAGTCGATCTGTGATGGGGCTGGCTTCGGGTTCCTTTATCAACACGCCTGGTCCCAACTTTTCATTTTCTCAGGCCGATACCTTCTTGAACCAACTTGCACGAAAAGGGTCCTATCCTGTTGGCAGGTTGGCTCTGCAGGGCTGGCTGTACCCCACTCCCCCATTGGCTAACCTGACCTCATGGATTCTACGGAAATATGAGGCATTTTTGATAGAAGTCAATCTTTATGATGCTATCCGGGGTACCAGCCACGGATTGCCCATTAATAAGCCGTTGTTCATGGCCCTCCTGGAGATTTATAACCATCGGACAGGAACGTTCTTCACACCTGTAGGGGAGTTGGGGCTCGCTCTCCATGAGATGTATGACGTCTCCAAGCTTCCCTGGGGAGACGAACCTTTCGAGGCGTACACCCCAATGAACGAGGAGTTCTAGGATCTAGATCGACGATTCCCAGGCTTCGTCGCTGTATACCAAGAACTGTTATGTCATCATAGTACCTGTCACCGAGTGGCTATCCAGAAAAATAATAGCTCAGAGGGGGATTCCCCTCACACCAAATCCTGGGTCTCCTATCTTTTTAAATTCAGTACTGCTGGCCGAGTTACTTCCCGAGATCGTCAAACTCCTAGGAAAGTGGAAGACTTGGTGTCGACCGCTAGGAGGTCGAAGTCTAAAGGTGACAAATTTGGGAGTCAGATTGACTCCTTCAGCTATTTTTATTATGGTACTCGACGGTTATCAGAGAAGGCACTCTTGGCCGGGTTTTTGATGGTGTGGCTGCACAATTGTGTGGTTTCAGGTGGGGCCGGTGCTATCGAGAGGATCAGCCGTCATTTTATTCTTCCCGCCGTAAAGTTAGCTTTTGGGGTCAGGTTGGCTCTTCTTTCCGCCATGGTGTACAGCATTCATCATGGTCTCCGTGCCTTATCGTCCAAAGTCATTGCTCGTGATGTGGCGATGGACTTTGAACGTATAGAGCTGCCTTATCATTACCTGTTGGGGTGGTTGCTGTTGCACTATCAGTCTTTGATGAGGCCTGGGCCGGAAGATAGCGTCATGGACGATGACGCCTTTCTTTTCAAATATCGTCATCAGCCTTGGGAATATAGCACCATGCCGGCGTGTCGGAGGATGTTGGCGAGGACAGACGGATATAACTTCTTCGTATCCGTTCCTCGTTTTACTGACCAGGAGGTGAGGAGTGTCCATGTTGATGGCGTTGGACCTCCTCATTTCTTGCCTGAGAAGATGCGTTATTGGTTGCGTAACATTCGCCCGACGTATTTAGTTTATCGCAACCGTAACACTGTGTACCTGGAGCCCTACTTGTCCAGTAGGTTTGCCCGTCAATTTGGGTATTGTCAGCTATTCTTTGGGCGTCCCAGTCCTAGCTTGGGATTTGAGGGTAGCATCCTTGATGGTATTAGGGCATGGAGCTATTATGACACTTGTCATACTCGGACTAGTTTCTCAGTTCCTGCAGCACACGTGCCAGAGGAAATCTTGCATATGGCTGTCTTCTACCATGTTACAGTGAACCAGGCTCCTGTTGATTTTGACCCGAGGACGAGCTTCATTATGGGCACTCGTTTGGCGGAGAAGGCTCCAGTGTCGAAGGCGAAGAAGAAAGGGGCGAATAGGGTTCCTGTGCCTGATTCTGAGTCCTCTGACACAGCTGAAAGAAACAACGAGCAGGAGGAGCGGGATGACGAGGATTCTTTCTCTTCTGGTGGTGAAGCAGCGGCGGATCAGCCGTCCATCATGACGGATGAGATGATGGCGGATCGATCGTCGATCGTTTTTGACGAGACGGAAGATCAGTTGCCATTTGTTCCCGAGGTGGTGAGGGTAGAACCACCGTCTGCCGTGCCTGGTCCCTTGCGTAAGCGAGGCAGACGTGAGTCTGCCGACGAAGGAGTAACTTTTTCCATAAAGAGAACTGTAGCCAGATCTCATAGGCTGTTTATCACGGAGAGGGGTGAAGGTGCTGGCGATATTTCGGAGGTAAGATCAAGTCGGATTCATCTTTTTGTTGTGATTTGCTTTCTCTTAGGATACGACTTGATCATTTTTCTTTTCAGGTGCCTGATGAACCGGACTCTCATGCACCGTCTTCTGCCCCTGAGGTTGATCCGGCCTTCGCTGCTTTAATTGGTGGCATGTGTGCCGCGGTCCTTTCTGCGGGGGTTCTCTCGGCGGAGGATGAGGACTCTCAAGTTATTGAGGCCCCAATCTAGGGTAACGAAGGTTCCCTCGGACCCGTCTCCGAGATTGCTGGAATTTTGGAAGGCGATGCCGATCTCGGCGCATCTCCTTCCGAAGGTGTTGGGGCGGAGGAGCCTATCTCATTTGGTTCGGAGGCTGCTGGTGAAGGTGCTGAGGTAGCTGCAAGCGAACCTCAGCCTCCACGCTCTTCGGCTGGTAAGATAGGCAAAATATTGACTAATACGGAGGCTTATTCGCTCTACCAACATATCCTCCAGGTCAAATCGATTTATGGTTGTTTTGGCCCTGTAGGTCCCGACCTTTTGCTTTCTACGTCGGATGTTCTTAGGGAAGGCTCGACCTGTCGTGATCCGGGGGAAGGGAGCGTTTCCCCTCATTTATCGACTCATGTTGAGCGACCTCCTGCCAGCTCTGGGCAGGTGAGGATGGAGCTTGTCCCGAGAACTATGGTCTCTGCCTCATCCTCTGCTTCTTTTGCGGTTTCGGAGACTGACTCCTCGGCCCTACCGAGCATTCAGATTCTACGGGCTGCTGAAGAGGAGTTGGCCGCTGTTCAAGCGTCCTTCCGTACGGAGTTGGTTTCTCTTATAGCAGGGACGGCAGATTCTGTCGCGTCTTCTTCCGCACTGCTAGCCACACTCCCGTTGGCACCGGCTTCCTCGGAGGCTCTGAACGAGGTGACGTAAGATGTAGTTGACAGCTTCTATCGTCACTTAGGGAGGGGTGTAGACGCTGCCGTAGAACGGAGGGTCTCTTTTTCTCTGTCTCTGCGGGGCGCTCGGGGTCAGATCGACACTCTGAAGGGTCTTCCTGGTGGGGTGGGGTTAGCCGCGCTCCTGGAGCCTAAGTTGACCGAGGCTGACCAGCTTGTGACCCAACTGCTGGCAATACGGCATGCTGGCTTGCCTGCTGCGATTGAACGGGAGCGGGGCTTCCTCATCGCTGCTCGGGATAGGATCAAGCTCGCTCGGGATACTGCTGGGCCAGCTGTGCGAGAGGACCTTGACAAGTTCTCTGCTTCGTATGCCAAGCTGGGTCGTCAAAGTCAGGCTTGTAGGGCCCGTAAAGAATCTGCTTCTCGTGGAATTGATGCCATGCAGGAGCGGATTCTCGCACTCCAGCAGGAGTTGGCCTTCTTAGAGTCAGAGAGGGAGGCTGCTCGTGCAGAACAGGAGTCGATCGCTCGGGAGGTCGAGAAGGTTTCCCGATCTTCTGTCAACCTGGAGCGGTCTTTCAAGAAGTTCGAGGACAACTGGCAGGCCCATGCTCATCTAGAGGACGCGGCGGTACTGAGCCAGGAGGCAGAGCGTCGAGCCAAACAGAGGCTTGAGCGGTCGGTTGCCTTGATAAAAGACCGTCTTACGGTGTTATGTGCCCCAGAGCAGTGATCCGCCCTCTGTCTTCTTTTGCTTCCCCCTTTTTTTTCTTTATTTTGCTTCTCTTTCAATTTTTGTAAGGGATGTGATCCCTGCTGATGTAGCCTTTTGGTTTTTGAATAAATGAGCATGTTTCAACTCATCTTCTCTTTCTTGTACTAGCGATGTTCCTGGAATCGGTCTTGCTGGGGGATTATTTGTGGAACTGTTACCCTAGGTGTACCTTGGTTTTAGGTACGGATAACAAGTTTGGTTAGGATGTTTGGAGCAGCCATGGCAAAGTGGTCATGGGTATTCTCGGTGTTGGAAAAAGGAATGCCGTAGAGCAGCTGGGCTCCCGGGGCACGGTAAGGTGGTGGATTTATGCTAAGAAGCTTAGCAAGGGATATTTATGGACCTACTATCCTTGGAGTACCCTGGTTCAGAATACGGATAATAGGATGGAAGAAAACCAGTCATATTTGCTCAGAGGTTATGAGGACATGGCAAACATGAGGGTTTTATCGTAGAATCTTCCTACTCAGAGGTAATAAGAACATGGCAGAAGAGACTTCACGGAAGCTTTTTGTAGTCAATAGTGGTCAACAGAGGACGTTTGTGGTCAACAGAGGACATTTGTGGTCAACAGAGGACATTTGTGGTCAACAGAGGACATTTGTGGACCTATTATCCTTGTCGTACTCCGGTTTTGGGTACAGATAATAGGTTGAAAGGGGACAGGCATACTTGCTCAGAGGTAATATGGACATGGCAAATATGATCATTTCTTCGACGGAGCCTTCCCACTCTCAGAGGTAATGAGGACATGGCAGGAGTGGACTCAATGAAGGATGGGTACATAGAACGACTCAGAGGTAGGAGAATGTGGAAGTTCTATGCGAGGGGGCGGTTTGTTTTTGGTGGAAGTGAAAACGACTCAGAGGTAATGAGGACATGGTCGTTTCGGAAATTGGTGGATCGATTACCCTTTTTGTGCACTGGGAGTGCGGGTAGTGAATCATGAGGGAGGATCACTTCCAGGAAGAAAGTTCAGAGGTATAATCATACGTGACTTACTATTTGAAAGAGTGACCGGAATGTCAGTTCAGAGGTACCAACGGGTACATAACTTGGTAATTTAGAATATTGAGGAAGTGAGAGTTCAGCGGCACTAGCGGGTGCATGGCTCGATAATCTGAAATATTGTGGACGTGGGTTCAGTGGTACTAAAGGGTACATGACTCGATAATCTGGAAAATGTTGTTTTAAACATAGTATTTCTTCAGGAACTTGCCGTTGACGGGCAACATGAGCAAGTCTCCGTTCTGCTTGGCGAGGCGGGAGGCACCGTTGGAGAACACGGCCTCGATGACAAATGGACCTTCCCATTTTGGCTGGAATTTACCGGCGGTCTTGTGAGTCATGACCATTGGCCTCCGGACTGCCAGAACAAGATCGCCCACTTGGAATGTTCTGATTTTGACCTTCTTGTTGAAGGCTCCTGAGATGCGTGCTTGGTATAGCTCGATCCTTTGTTGAGCTAGGAGGCGCTTTTCATCTAAGGCCTCCAATTCTTGTAGTCGACGTCGGTAGTTATCATCCGTTGTCAATTGATAAGTGAGAGCGACGCGGAGTGAGGGGATCTGAGTCTCCAATGGGAGGACTGCCTCGCTCCCGTACACCAGAGAGAATGGTGTATTCCCGGTGGCTGTTCGAACCGTGGTGCGATAAGCCCATAAGCATTCGCCGAGCTTCTCGTTCCAGTCGTATTTGTTGGAGGAGGCAAACTTCTTGAGGAGTTTGATGATTGTTTTGTTGAATGCTTCTGCTAACCCGTTTGCTGCCGGGTTGTATGGTGTCGAAGCGACATTCTGAATGCGGTGCTTATCGCAGAATCGATAGAATACATGGCTTACAAACTGTGGACCATTATCATGGATGATCCTTCGTGGCAGTCTGAAGCGGTAGATGACGTGATGCTTAAGGAAGCTGATCACGTTTGAAGTCTTAACTTCTGCGAGTGGGACAGCTTCCGCCCATTTGGAGAAGTAATCAGTGATCGCAAGTATGAAGCGATGTCCTCGGGAGGAAGGTGGGGTGATTGGACCAATGATATCCATTCCCCATGCTTCGAATGGCCAGGACGCCACCATTGGATGTAGAAACTCGGATGGTTGGTGAATGAAGTCCGCGTGGACTTGGCAGGCTTTGCATTTTCTGGCATAGTCTATAGCGTCTGCCACCATTGTGGGCCAGTAGTAGCCCATCCGGCGAAGGCGGTCTTGTAGTTTAGGGCCAGGATGGTGGGCCCCACAGACACCGTCATGAGCTTCTCGTACAGCTTCTTTGGCTTCTGCGTTTGACAAGCACCGGAGCAATAACCCGTCGTAGGATCGTCGGTACAGCATCTTTGTTTCTGTGTCGTAGAAGAATCTGAGAGAACACCGTCTGATGGAGGTGGCTTCCCTTGGATTCTCTGGGAGGATGTCGTATACGACGAAGTCAATGAACGGCTGTCTCCAGTCTGGTGTTTCGTCGACCGTCTGGGCGGAATAGCTCGCCACGAATTGAACATTGTTCTTGGGACAGACCAGTTCGTAGCCTATCACGTCAACCGAATGATGAGCTTGGTTCGGCACTGTAAGGAAGCGGCAAGGCCTGCTAGGGCATCGGCTTCGATATTTTGGAGTCTGGGGACGTGCTCGATGAAGAATCCCTCAAACGATGAGATAATATTGATTGCAATTTGGTGGTAGAGGATCATGTCTTCATGGCGGACTTCGTACGACCCCCGAATCTGGTTGACGATTAATTGCGAATAGCCGTATGCTTCAAGATATTCTACCCCCAGCTCTTTTGCAAGTTGGAGGCCAATGACCAAAGTGTTGTACTCGGCCACATTGTTAGAGCAGGGTTCCGTGAGAGTGTAGGCACGATTGATCACTAGCCCGGTAGGAGAGATCAATACTACTCCGACCCCAACGACGATGTTTCCCTTGGGACCGATTCTTGAAGCGCCATCGAAGAACATCCGCCATATGCTATCGTGGGAGGTTGTATTCGAATCGGCGACCTCATCTGGGATCTCTTCGTATATTCTGGATGACTCCGATCCAGGGTGGGCTGCCAAAAAGTCTGCCAGGGCTTGACCTTTGACAGCCTTTTACGGGACGAAGATCATATGATAGGGGGACAACAATATTGCCCATGTAGCGAGGCGAGAGCTGAGTGCCCCTAGTTTAGTCATGAGGACTCTGAGAGGGTTGACTCGTGAGATCACATGTATGGTTTGCCCTGTAACATAGTGCCGCATCTTTTGAATGGCGAATACCAGAGCGAGACATTCCTTCTCCACAGCGGTGTATCGGTGTTCGGGCCCAATCATCATTCGGCTGAGGTAATATATGGCTTGCTCGTGACCTGCATCGTTGTTTTGTGCCAACAGAGCACCCAGGGAGTGTTCCATTGCTCGTACGTAGAGCAGGAATGGTTTTCCAGCAACCGGGGCCACCAGGACTGGAGGATTTGATTAATATTCTTTGATGCTGTCGAAGGCACGCTGACATTCCTCGTCCCATACGAATGAGACTCCTTTCTTCATGAGGTGTGTGAACGGTCGGCATCGTCCGGAGAGGTTAGAAATGAACCTCCTGATGTAAGCTAGCCTCCCCTGGAGGCCTCTGAGTTCGCGAAGATTTCTTGGGGGACCCATCTCCATAATTGCCTTCATTTTCTCAGGGTCTACATGAATACCCTGGGCGGTGATAATGAATCCCAAGAACTTTCTGCTGGATACGCCCAAGAAAGATTTTGTAGGGTTCATTTTCAAATTGTGGGCTCGCATTAGGTCGAATACCATCCTCAGGTCCTGTAGATGATCTCCCTTACAGCGACTCTTGACGGCGATGTCATCAACATAGCATTCCATCGTCTTGCACAGGTATTCTCTGAAGATGATACTCATGGCTCGTTGATACGTGGTGCCAACATTCTTTAAACCGAAAGGCATGACTGTGTAACAGTATGTGCCAATCGGTGTTCGGAATGATGTATGCTTTTCGTCGTCAGGAGACATCTTGATTTGGTGGTACCCCGAGAATCTATCCATGAATGACATATGTTCGAAGCCGCATGTGTTGTCAATCATGATGTCTGTGATAGGGAGGGGGAATTCGTCTTTCGGACATGCCTCATTCAAATTGTGAAAGTCGATGCAGATTCGGATCTTCCCATTCCTCTTGAGGATCGAAACTATGTTGGCGACCCAGTCAAGATGTTGCTCCTCACAAATGAAGCCGCTGGCTATTAGTTTGTTGACTTTGGCTTCGATCGGAAGCGTCGTTGTTGCTGCTTGACTGGCTTTGCATCTGGCCGTATGTTGAGGTTGTGAAGAGCAATATCGGGATCTAACCCCGGCATGTCTTCATAACTCCATGCGAACACATCAATATATTCTCTGACAAGTTCCAGCAGTGATTCTTGCTCTTCGTCTGTTAAACTCTTACTGACAAAGATTGGCTTTGGAGAGGACTCGCCGCCGAGGTCGACCTGCATTACTTCATCTTCTGTAGGAGGTTCTCTCTGTTCGAACCGCTTTTCCCATTGTGCGTCCAGCTGTTGGGCCCACGGCGCAAGCTCGAGGATTTCAGGAATGTCCTCATCTTCTTCGTAAGCGTCGGCGAATGCCATGTTGACTGACAGGACCTGTCTGAATATGTCTCCGATGCTGGTATCCGAGTCGGAAGTTGGTGACCCGGTTGAATGTGACTGCCAGTCACATTCTTCATCTGAACTCTCAGGGGTTGTCGTGGGAGTTACATACCCTAGTCCACATCGAGTTTTGCTATAGTAGTCCCGTGGCTTACCAGACGGTACTGGAGGCTTCAAAGGTAGTCGCCGTCCAGTGTCGTAGTTCAAACCTGGTATAGTCTCCAGATCATATCCTTGTTTCTGCATGAGATATTTGGACTAGGGGCTATAAAGATACAGAGGCAGTCTCCCGACATTCGACCCAAGATCGACTTCTTTTATGGTGAAGGGGTACAAATCGTCTTTCCGGCCGAAGATAATTGGGCGGTCCCCTCCCTCGAATATTCGGTAAGCATCTTCTGCCGGAGTAAGCTGGATCGCGGTATATACATTTGTCACTTGTGTGTGTAGGTGAGTGCCTATGCCGTGGTCCATAGCATACATTATACATAGCTTATTGAGCTCGATGTAGTTCAAAGATAGTCCTTTATTGATAAAATAAGGTATCTTCTCGAGAGGGATTACATCATCTGCGGAGGGGGTATCGGAGTGGGCAGCCACATACTTGGCTAATTCCGGTTCTTCTTCGGCTACCTCCTGTTTAAATGGAGACTGAGAGGACGACCTAGTCAGCTTGATCTTCAGAGGCTCAACTGGCGAAGCAGATCGTGGAGTTGTTGGTAGACTAGCAACCCCCAGTTTGGCACTTGATGTGGGGCGAGGAGTGGCTGGTTCGCTAGAAGTGTCAAACCTCGGATCGGGGTGACGACCCTTCTTAGGAAGGCGTATCGTGAGCGGTCTGTCGGAGGGATTGAGCTTCTCCGTTTGGAGCTGATCGACTCTCGGTAGTCTGATGGTAAGTGGCCCTGTTGTGGGTCTCGACGCTTGGCCGGACCTTGGCAGCCGGATTCTCATCTGCTCTTCTTGTGCCGAGAGACTGATTGTGTCCTTACGTAGAGTAGCCGAAAGGGGTGCAGAATTGCCTGGTTTGTGAGCCTGGAGGTGGATCGTTAGAGGTTCTTCTGATCATGTGGCTGTCTTGGTGTGAGCTTGTACATCTTCTTCAACCAGGTACTTCTTTGATTTTTCGTACAGACAGGAGTCTGAGTAATAAGATTCGACCCCCTTGAAGGGATCGATATCAGCAAACTCTGTCCTCACGAAGCCGTACTTATCGACATATTTGAAGCATTGGTGCAGCGTGGAAGGCACGATCATATAATCGTGTATCCAAGGCCGCCCCAAAAGGATGTTGTAAGAAGTGTCGGCATCTATGACGTAGCAGGTGACTTCTGATTGGAGATCGCCGATCTGACACTTCAAACGAATCTTCCCTATCGGGTAGCTCCTTCCCAAATTGAAACCGCTGATGGCGGTGTTTGTAGGCGTCAAGCGATGCATCGGGATGCGAAGATGATGTAGCAGACCCTTCGGAATGATGCTTATGGAAGACCCAGGATCAATATGCATTCGGTCCACCTTTACGTCGCCGATGTATCCAGTGTAGTATAACGGGCGATCGTGCAGGTTAGTTTTGATGAGCATGTCCTGCGAAGAAAAGACGATATTGGGTATTGCTCCCGTACACGCACTATCTTGGAGATCTGTAGGTTGATTATCTCCCGTGAGGTTGACCTGAGCCAAGTATGCATCGACATTTTGGAGCGCCTCACTCAAAGCCGTGCGGACATCCTTCGAGAGCCTCAGGAGTTCATATAAGGATAATTTGGCCGGTGTATTGGCCAGTTGAGCCAAGATGTCGAAGTTGTAGGGCCTTTCCAGCCCCTGAGATGTCTCTTTTCGGAGGGACTTGTCGAAGCGAGTCTCCTTCGGCCTAGGCTTGTCGGTCGTCGGAGGCTGAGGAGGCCCTGGAGCGTCAATGGTGGCTGGCGGGTGGTCATCAGTCGAGTTCTCGGCTACCGGTTGTGATTGTGCTCCGGATCGAGTAGCGACGGCCGAGACTTCCTCCTCATCTTAGAAGATAGAGTAGGTTGAGTCACCCCGTGGACTAGGTCCGGATGGACCCACATGATTTCCCCTCGTGATGTGGTAAGGGGTACTAGACCGGAAGTTTGATTACGAGCAGGCGGAAGATTAGCAATTTCTATTGTTGCCAGAGGGATGGGTATAACACCGTCTTGAGTCTCTGTTGGAGGGAAGCTGCCGAATTGTACGAACACCATGTTGGCTGCTACGGTTACCTCTTCGAAATCGATGGCTAGAGCGTTCGAATCGATGAGGTTTTGGATATACCGTTTTAGTTGGTAGCAGTCGTGTGTAGCATGGTGGACGTAACGGTGGTAATGGCAGAACTTTGGGTTCTCCAGATTAGCCGGCCGAGGTTCTCGTCTTGGCGGAGGAAGCTGAATTCTATCTCCTTGTATAAGCATGTCCAAAATAGGCTTGACGTGGCCGTCTTCAAAAGAGTAAGTGATTTGAGGCCATTGTTTGTCTGCTGGTTGTGACTCTGGCTTCTGAGCTGTATCGGTCACCATGGCCTGCTTGCCTCTGTTGTCCCGGTTGTTGGAGGGGTTACCCCCATTGTCGTTGATGGTGTTGGGACGCTTGCCTTTGTTCTCTCCCTCTGAGATATGTAACCCCAGTTGGCGAGCCTTCTTCAATCGTTCTTCGGCGCTTGTAGCACTGATGATAAAAGCCTTCCAGTCCTTGAATTGACTTTCGCCCATCCAGAGACTAATTGTTGGGAGTAGTCTCTTTTGGCAAATTTCGATCAGGGAAGAGTCCGGGTTGCCAGATGGTAACTTCATTGCGGTTTGACAAAACTGCTCAATATAATTCCTTGTCAGCTCTTTCTCTCCTTGGACGACGTCCATGAGGGTAGACATTGTGACATCCTGTCCTACCTCATAGAACCTCTCCAAGAACAAGCGCTTGAAGCCAGCGAAGGAGTAGATGCAATTGTCTGGCAGGTTACGGTACCAATCGAAGGCGACTCCTTCCAATGCCCTAATGAAAAACTGCGTGAGGATAGCGTCATCATGGGGCAGATGGTCGGTCGTGACCTCAAAGTAAGTGATGTACCGACTTGCTGAAGTCTTGCCATCATAGGGGTTGATATTGAACGGCTTATATCTCGGTGGGAATGGAACATCCCTCCATTCAGCGGGATATGGTTGCCGTATTCTGAGGTCTTGAGAGTTTTCTCGGGCGTGGAACATTGCTCGGAGTTCTTGAACCTCTTTTCTTACTTCTCGGGCCTCATCTGTCGCGGTAGGGGCCGTTATCTCGGGAGGATTATTGCCCGGGTTTGGTGCCGCTGAATTTGAATCTACGTTGATTGCGGGACCCGCGCTTGTCTGGCCAGGTGTCACTCCCTGCAGAGTAGGAAGAGCCGCTTTAATCTCGTCCACAGACTTGACCAAGGCGTGCAGTATGGCCTCCAAAGTGTCGATGCGTTGGTGATCACTGGAACCACCTTGATTGTTGTCCGTCATGAATACCGTCCTTACGTGAGGAGTGACGGAAGGGACGGTAGAGGACGTGCCCTCTGAGTCATACCCGTGCATCAAGAAATCATCGGGATATGTGGGAATGTTCTCTTCGGGTTCGGACTCGGAAGGGATAGTACCCCCGGCTTCGGAGCTTGCTTCGTCTCGGATGTCCTCGGGGACGTCGGCATCTGTTGCATCTGTCGGAAGAACTGCTTCCTCCGGTTCGTCTTCTTGGAATGTCGGATTGTCATGGATGTTCGGAGGAGTTCTATCCCCAGTTTCGACGACCTCCAGTGATGCGGACGATGAACCTTCCACTGCAGCAGGTTTCGTCTTCGAACGGGTGCGTTGGAATACTCCGGTAGAGGACAACCGTTTAGACGACGGTTTCTTAGCTGTAGTAGTTGACACCTTTGGGCTGGAGATGCTTGTCTTCTTCCCTCTCCCCTCAGCGGGGACTTTCTGTGCGGAATTGCAGGAGGCAACAGGAGGTGCCTCGTCCTCCGAGCTCGGATGCTGTAATCTTTGGAAGACGGATGGCCGGTCTTCCGTCACTGCCGTGTTGTTACAGCAGCAGTTGACGATGATCTGGGTACAGTGACGTCCATGTGAGGACTCTTTACACGCCAAGGCCCCCTTTTTTTTCTTACGTTTGTGGAGGATAGCCTCACGCAGGTCAGAGGAACCACTTTGTCCGTTTGCCGCTGGGGGCTGGACTTGAGCGGTTCTATACAACTTCCCATCAGAGGCCCGCGTGATAATCAGCGGGACGCCCCGATAGTTAGAGGTTGGGGCAGCTGTCTGGGCTTGATGAGCCCGCGCTGCCCTAGACTTCTTCTTCTTAGCACCTGTGGGTGCGTAATAAGAAGAGTCCAAGTTGAATACCACAGAGTCTGGCTTATCATCCAGAGAATCATCAGGGTTCGGACCGTACGAGAGACGGTCGAAAACTGATCGAGAGGTGCATGGAGCAGATACTATACGAGTAGGAGCGGAAACCGTGCAGGCTGTCTGCATGCAGTTGTCTTCTGTCATCGGGCGAGTTCTTATGCGGCTAGGAGTCGCGACCATGTAGGCTGGCCGCATACGGTTGGCCTCTGTGGCCGCATAGGTTTTCTGCAAACGATTGACTTTAATAGCCGTATGAGTCTCATCCATGCGGTTGGCAACTGTAGTCGCATAAGTTATGCGGCTGACAGATGTGGCCGCATGAGTTTTCTTCATGCGGTTGGCGCATGTAGCCGCATGGGCTTTCTTCCTGCGGCTAATATCCTTCTGCGGTTCGGACCGCGTAGAGTTCCTCTTTGCCCCTGCAAGTCCAGCATCATAGTATTTTCTTCTGCCGTACTTGGGGACAGCAGAGTTGTCTACGGTCTAAAGTGGGGCCGCAGGAGAGTCCTTCTCGCCGTCTTGAGCAACAGAGGGTATCCCATCGAGGGCTTGAGGAGAAGCAAATGATTTTGGCCTCCACTCTTTGCGAGCCTTCATGGTGCGGGTGCTCTTCTGGACCGGGCCAGTGCTGCCTTCAGAGAGCATCTCTTCGAACGCCTGTTGGTCGAAGCGGACGATCATCTTCTGTTGTGTGGAGCCAAGTTTGGCTGCATCCGATTGCGTCACCAACTCCTCAGCCGTGGAGAAGTTTGTCCCCAGCAGAGTCGCCATCGTGTTTGCCATGAAATATAAAAGAACAGAACAATTATCGGAGGACCGGACTTTTACTTCACGTTACAAACTCGCTTGTACAAAGAAAGCCTAGGGACGAAAACCTAGGTACAACAGTCTAAGTACAATTGTTTATTTTTGATTCTGGGGGGTGACGATAGAGGCTCGGGAAAGCGACGGCCGCTCTGCCTTACTCCTTGGACGATCGGTACGCAGCCTTGGCTCGGGGAAGATCTGCTTGGCGTTGACGAAGAAATGCTCTTCTTGCTCTCCTCGTGTTGCTCTCCTGGTTTCTCTCTCTCTGTATGATTATCAAAAAAGGGGGAGCTCTCTGTATATATTTCTCTCTCTCTTTTTTATTCTTTTGTTGCCGGGGGTTGTTGAAGGGGAATGATGCTGGCTATTTATAAGAGTGGGGTGTGATCATTAGGGTTTGCTAATGATCATTTGTTTGGAATGTCGGCGCTCCTTCAATCTATCTGAACCCTTGATCCTGATTACAATGAATCTAGGCCATTAATGCGGATAACACCGAATCTTATCAGCAGTTAATGTTAACTGCTTTAAATCTTCGTGATTGATTATACCAATGTCTGATTGCTCGCCATGTGTCCCATTGGCTTGATGATAAATGATATGCCCTGATCTCAGTAATTATGACGATGATGTCAAATATACTTGTTGGGATTCGGTTGAATCTTTGATTGATCCGATGCCACGTGTTTTAATTGTAGGTCCTGCCAGAGCCGCATGGGATGGGCAACACTTGAACCGCAGGGAGATACTCTTCGTGAGCCGCATAGGACAATGCCTCATCGAGCCGCAGGGGACGAACTCTCAATGAGCCGCATATGCATAGTCTCTGCGAGCCGCATGAGCTAGCGTTGTATTGAGCCGCAGGGACTGGGCTCTCGGTGGACCGCATATGGCTGATTTCTGCTAGTCATATAGGGTGACTTCTCAGTGAGCCGCATGAAGCTGTTCTCTATTTAAGCCGCATGAGACTTGCCACATGGCAATCTAGGACTTCTGACAGATCGGGTCAGAGATTTTCTTCTTTTCCCGAAGAGTCTGTCATTATGGCAGAACCATTATGACACTTTATGTCAGAGTCGTCACAGTCGTTGAATCATGTCAGAGCATTAAATGAGGCCACTACTCAAATGGCCAGCTGTAGAGAAGGATCACAAGGGGACACGTGGCGTCGATCGAGCCGCATATTCCTGCTGAACCGCATACACTCCCGAGCCGCATGAGACTGAGAGTCTTCTTCGAACCGCATAAGGAAGCTCATGTGTGAGCCTCATGGGCTTCCTACCCAGAGCCGCATGGACCATTATTCTGATATTTTCCATGCTTCTACAAGAAGGACCTCAAAAATATTTTGTCACTTGTCATATAGGAGCAGATCCGCTTACGTACCTATGATCAGGCGATAAGACTAAATATGTTATTTTATAGAAGGAGGCTGTCAGTGATGAGTTTGACTCTATAACCTCCAACAATAATTGGGTGTTGGTTGATCTACTTGAGGGAGCAAAATCCATTTAATGTAAATGGATTTTCAAGGAGAATATAAAGGCCGACAAAACTTTTGACAAGTTCAAGGCAAGGCTTGTAGCCAAGGGGTTTTCTAAAAAATAGGGGATCGATTACTTCAATATATATGCTCCAGTTGTGAAGATGACAACCATCATAATCCTTATTACTGCGGGTGAAATTCGCAAGCTGGTAATAGATCAAATGGATGGCAAAACAGTATTCCTGAATATAGATCTGATCTAAAATATTTACATGCAACAACAAAAAGGATCTGTCATCAAGGTTTTTGAAGAAAAAAGTATGCAAGTTGGTAAAATTATATCTGAAGCAAGCGGTAAAATATGGCATAAGAAGTTTGATAAAGTCATGAGATCAAACGACTATGGGTCATTAATATGGATAGGGAAGTATTAGTTTATTTTTATGTGGACGAAATGTAGTCCCTCGTTCCCTAGTCGGAGGTGCTGTATCGATAACCCTATCAGTATCGATTGATTTAGGACAGATTGGATTAAGACCCTTCCTCTATCAAGGTTGGCTCTTTAGAATCAGGTCGTATATGTAGTGGATCGTGTCTTGGAGAAGTGCTCTTTATAAGAATCACTTCCTCAAATCTTTCTACTATTTGTTTTTATTGATGGTTGTTCCATGCTTTTATTGTTGGTTTTATGAATCATTTTCATGGACGTTTTTTACAATTTTTATTGTTGTATTCATCGATTTGCGCATTCATATTGAATCTTACGAGAAAGAGAGAATAATAGTATCGATCTTTGTTGTTGCTATTGTAGGTGACCGTGTACGCACAACTTGAGCAAGTGTGGAAGACCTCTTTCTTTCGACAATTCTCCGACGGTGAGTGGCTTGACCCTTTCTCTCATTAACCCTCTTGCTATCCAGTCAATCGATGAAACCAACCACATGAAATGCTAGATAATGAGTGAAAACACAATATTTTATGCTTATTTCCATGTAATTGTAAATCGTAGGATGTTGCATGCTTACTTATGATATGCCTAATATAGAACTGTGCTATGTAGATAATGAGCTTTGGCTGTCGATTTTTCGATGGATTAGTAGAACACACTAGGAATATTAAGTGTTCTAAAATGTCATAGACTATGCTTGAATAACTAACTCTCTTACTCTTGCATGGTCATAGACAACTTGTGAACAAAGTTTTAGTTCCTGGAATTGTTGCCGAGGCCATGAGACCAATTAGGCCTAGGAGGAACGATGATAGCTGCACTGACTCATTGGTATGGGTGATTCAGGAACTTTTAATGGGATGTTACCCACACTGAAATAATTGTTGTCTTACAAGCATTAGTCTGTGATGTTGTGTCATCGGTGGCCCTCATATATATAAACAGTCTAGCTAACAATATCTAATTAAAGGGTAAGAACATGGTAAGTTCTATTGTAGGGAAGGAGAAAGGAGACTATCGTTGGTAAGCTTTATCGTATTTTGATATGTTACTATCGTATGATCTATAAATTGAACTAAGGAATGGCTAGAAAGACCACGTATAAAAATGCATGCTTCACATAACTTCTATAACAATTATTTCAACCCCTTAAAATTTCTTGAAGTATTTTACTATTTTAAATTTAGTGTAAATTAAATAAAAGTTATATATAAACATTATTATTTTATTTTAGATTTATTTTATTGATAAATAAGTAAATATAAAAAAATGATGTTTGAATAAATAAAAATTTTATTTTTATCATAATTAATACTTTCTTTAAGAACTATTATAATATTTTAATTTAAATGTTTTAAGCTTTTTCTTTGGATTTTTAGGATATATATATATATATATATATATATATATATATATATATATATATATATATATATATATATATATATAAAAATATATATAAATATATATATATATATATATCCTAAAAATCCCAAAAAAATCTTAAAACATTTAAATAAAAAATATTATAATAGTCCAGAGCATTGTTTGCCAACAGAAGTTCAACCTCTACGAACACAAATTCGATTTCTCTAAACTAAATTCATCAAATTTCTTTGATGATTCATTATAATCCAATTCCTCTCTAATCTAAGCAATCCTATTGGAACTTAAGATTGGGATATTGACCTAATCTATGATTTTAAATCTTGATATAAACAACGAGATTTGTTGAAGGAGTTCTTATCCCGAACTCCACAGCGTCTCAACTTGCTTCAATAAATTATTGCGACCAAAACCCATCGACCCCAGCCTCGACGACCCTTACTACGCGCTTCTTGGACCCTCCATCGACTACCCTGTATGCTGGACCTTCGTCCGCAGAATCCCGACGAATAACAACTGTAATCACAAGGCAAACTCGATCCCCATGTATGTATCTTCCATAATATTTTTCTTCATTACTGCTTGATTATTTTTTTATATACGTAATCCTATATGTGCCAACCTAACCACCTACAAAACTCATCAAGTGATTTTATTAATTCGTGATGTACGCTACAAAAAATTGAGATCAAAAATTAAGAAAAATACTAAATTTCTGGGCACAGAAACTATCCCAAAGTGTTGTTTTGGTAGTTGTTTTTTGAACCAAATATTGAGGAGTTAAAAATTTTACCTAAACAAACACGTAGATAACCTACACTACTCAAAATCCTATTTTTAGTTTAAATTTTAGTTTACTAAATATTATGATAAATTCATTTCAAAATTGAGAAAAAAATAGTTTCAAAAATTAAAATTCTTTGATACGGAGTCCGTTCCAACAAACCAGATGACTTGGTCATGCACCAATTGCATCGAAAGGTGCATGTCGACTTCGTGCACATGTGGGCTTTAGCGAAATTCGAATTGGTTGTGTGTGCACGCCCATATTCATCAAAAATTATCGTATCGGTGTTTTAGCAAAATTATTGATTACTCTGTGTACCCTCCTCAACTTATGACGAAACTTCTGCCATTGGATTCGCAATATTTTGTTGGTCCTGTGAGCCAAGTTTGGTCCAATTCTAAGATAGTTGATCAGATCACCATACCCCACGATCCGATTAAACGGGCATTTTGTTGATAGGCCCATTGGGATCCAAAATTGGATATATCGTTAAGTTCTACCATCAAACTGGACTTGTAGACATGTAGTTTGTTGACTTTAGTGATCGTTAGATTTGACATATTTTTTGGTACAAACGAGTATTACGGCGGATATCGTTTTGAACCAAAATTACCATTTTGCTCCTGTGTCTAGATTGGACATATGGGTAGGCTATTTTAGCTACTTTTCTTATTCCGAAAATGTTGGTGATTTCTATTTCAGCATCCGAAGAAGTTTGCAGAAGTTTTACTTTTGTTGCTTCTATTAGCTTGACAAGTTCATCTATCGAACGACGTCAATTCCTTACACCACCTCTAGACAAGTATACCGTGCTAATATTTTCTGATAATTTATTATCATGTCAGTATTTTTATTTTTTATTTAATTGTTTATTTACTTTACGTCAAATTTGTGCTTCCAAGTCATAATTGGGTACATGAGACTGAGTTAGTCGTTTCTATTAATTTTCTTTATTTTTTTGCATGTTGACTCACTTTTAGAGGACCACCCCATTATTTTGAGGTATTGATATATCTTCTTTGTCCATGACACATGTGTTCTATGAGTTTTGAGTCTCATTTAGGACATAGACTTGCGTGGTCGGTTAGCCACCGATATGTATGCGACGTACCACAGATTGTATATAACTGCTATTAGAATTATATTGACTTAGGAGTTATTAGAGGTATATATGTGTGTGTTTGGTATAGAGCATAGATAGGGATGTGGAGGACAGTTCCTTAACGTTGGGCCACGATAGCACATTCTTTTTTGTCGCCCGTAAGCTCCATCGGAGACGAGGTGAGATTCCCCTTTATTTCAGTTGGCCGAAGACGTTCGCAGAACATTATGCGCTTTATCCTCCTGGTGCCTAGAGAGGGGACTATGCCAATCCTATTTATAGCAAGAGTGCCCATGCTTTGAAGGTTTGTTCTTAAATGCATTTTCATGTACAACAGTTAGGAGTTTTTTTGCATTTATCATTTTATATTCAGTTTATATGATATGTTATATGTATCTTGTTATGTCCCTCTAAGGACCTGGTGATCTCTCCAAGCATAGATAAGCAGGATTATCCTCAGGAGTATGGCCGAGTACTGGATTCATCTTTTTCAGTAGAGTAGGTTTTGCCTTCTGAGTTTTATTGATCATTCTTTGTTAGATAGACATATTTATTGCTACATTATTTTTTTACTTCAATAATTTTGGAAGGTTCGACTCTATTTTATTTAAGACTCTTTTTATAGCTGTTTGGTAGTGGATTTGTCTCAATCTAACTATCGTTTCATTTGACTCTTTATTTATTTCTTTATTGGATTATTTTTGTATTGCTATTGTGGATGAGATATATATATATACCTGTGACTATTTATTATATACTATAAAATTAACTATATTCAGCTTATTTGTGTATTTGAGGATTCCACATATTGGAGTATTCTTCGTATACATACAACTGGCGTGCCACATATTCCTAATCCTATTATATTAGGAGTAGGGCGTGAACATTATCGAAGATCTAGGATTTTAAATATCTACTCACCAATACACGACAATGTATTGACGCATCTCTCCACAGGTGTTACGAATCAAGGAGATGCCTACAGAAGCTGAAGTCAACATCTAATTGCACCAAAGCTTCCATTTCGTTTTGAAGCCTTGCTCATAGCTGAAGGCTTTGTTCATAACTTTTGAAGACCACCGCTCCTGTTGTGCAAGAAGACCATAGTAGAAGGTGTTTTTATGTTTTTTGTTCTAGAAAAGGGATGTGGTGTATGAAGCAATGTATCTTATTTCGTAGTAGAAAAGTTATACCTTTTACTCCATTGTTCAAATCTCTATAATGAAGCATATTATAAATAAAATGTTATCATTTCTAAGACAAGTCTTGTTATTCAATTTTTTGGCTTAATCTCTATTGTAAATCTTTATTAAAGCATGATATACATTCAAATGTACACTAGCGTGTGTTGGCCCATTGGTCATATGGTCAACCTGATTTTAATAATTGATCAAAACTCTGTCTGGATATACAAAGCTTGTTGGGACATTCTCAGCTTCTTGGACATAAGCAAGATTGGATATTCACTTCGTTCAAGACTGAAGATCTGTTTGCCTACTTCAGTCTGTATTTCCTATGTAATGTAATTTTTTTTTTATTTGAGTCTAGGAATACATTGTACACCAAGTCGTACTGGCAAATAGGCTATTCCCAAAATAGTTCAAAATGTTTTTTAAATGACCTATCAAATTGTTTACAAAAAGGTTTTCAAAAAGGTTTTCAAAAATCACCAAAACCTATTTTAAAAACCCTAACCTAACCCTGACAGAACTCGGCCAGAGTTCGGCCAGAGTTCGGCCAGAGTTCGGTTGGTGGCCGTTTTGATTTTGAATTCTCTGGAACTTGGTCCTCCTGCAGTTGCGGATTTGATCGAGATTTGCTCATCGAGTTCTGCCCGAATTCTGCCCGAATTCTGACAGAGTTCTCCCTTTGGAAATCCTATAAATAGAGAAGTATTTCGATCATTTCAAATCACTCATTCACTTTCAATCTTCTCTCTATCTAAAAAGCTTTCTGCCTTCCAAAGAGTTTTCTAGAGCTTTCATTTTCAGATCCCAAGCCAGTTACAATCCTCTAGTCGATTTGCCAGTGCGGTACGGTCTAGAAGTTTCTGAGAGATTGTAATCAGAAGACTTGATTGAAGAATACCTCTTCACATTTGAAGTTGGACGAGTTCTTCGTATCAAAGCTCGCATTGTAGAAGTTGCAAGGACTTCGTAAGAAAACTTGCGGTTTTTCCTATCGTGGATTCAAACTGGTAGCAAGAGTTCTACCGACTGGATTAGTCCTCAACAGAGGGATACCAGTATACATCGCTGTCTTTGCGTTTGCTTTCTGAACTCTGCCTTTACTTTATTTTTATCTGTGATTATATACTGTGATTGTGTTGCTAACTTTTTTAATTAGCATTATTCCGCTGCCAACTCTATTCACCCCCCCTCTAGAGTATTACGCTTTACTATATCGTTCCTACAATTGGTATCAGAGCGGGTGTTACAGGTAAAGCAAGGTAAAAGTGCTATTATTTATTCATTATTTATTAGATCACAGCACATCACATGGCTACTATGAAATTCACAAGTGAAGGTCAGGCCACAAACAGACCTCCTCTGTTTGATGGTACTAACTACACTTATTGGAAAACACGGATGAGTTTCTTCTTAAAGTCTCTTGATTTTGACTTATGGGCTATTGTTCTTGATGGCTATCAAAAGCCACCTCGTATAAATGTCGAGGGTGTTTTAGTTGAAAAACCCCAAAACAGTTATACAGAGGAAGAAAAGAAAAAGGCCAGTCTTGACGCACGTGCCATTAATGCTCTTTTTTATGCCTTAGACAGAACAGAATTTAACAGGGTATCTACATGCACAACGACAAATGGTGTATGGAAGCTTCTCGAAGTTACACATGAAGGCACGACTCAAGTCAAGGAATCAAAAGTCAGCAGACTTACTCAAGAGTACGAGGCATTCAAAATGAAGCCAAATGAAACAGTCACACAAATGTTCGAGAGGTTCTTGGATATTGTAAACCCTTTGTCCTCCTTAGGCAAAGAATACAGTAACCACGAAAAGATTTACAACCTCCTGCGAGCTCTCACCAAGAACTGGATTCCGAAGGCTACAGCTATCATTGAAGGAAACGACCTCACCACAATGACACTTGAAGTACTCATGGGTAAGCTACTCACTCATGAACTGGATCTACAAGATTTTGAAGAGCCTGCACCAAAGGAGAAGACTATCGCCCTCAAGGCTCAGCACAGAAAAGCTGCTGAAGATGACTCAGACAGCAGTGGATCTGACGCTGAAGATCAAGCACTCCTAGCAAGGAAGTTCAAAAGATTCATGAGACATGAGAAAAGAGTCAAAGAGAACAACAACAACAACTGGTACCAAGAAGATGCTGTCTGCTATGGCTGCAAGAAGAAGGGACATATGAAGAAGGACTGTCCCACCAACTCATCATCGAGCAAGAAGAACAACAGGTATGAAAAAGGCAACCTGAAGAGATCAACATCCCGGAAATACGCCAACACCAGCATATGGCATGAGAGTGAAGCTAGCGACTCAGAAGATGAACATTCAGAGGATGCTGCAAACATCTGTTTCATGGCAGTTGATCAGGTACCTACTGAACCTGTAGAAACATATGATGACTTTACCTTTGAGCAATTAGGAGATGCCTTCAGTGACCTGATGCTTGACTGCAAGAAACTGCGTAGTAAATATCAGATCGCTAAGAAGGTACTCAAAGAGTACAAAGGAGAAATAGGAAGACTTACCGACCTACTAGCTGAGGTTAGAACTAGTGTTAGTGAGTCTGGTGAGCTTTCCTCTATAAAGCTCTTATTACACGAGACTAAACAGTCATCCGAAGAGAAAGATAAGATTATAGACCAATTGAGAGAAGATCTTTCAAAAGAAAAGAAAAGTCTTCAATCTACACAAATCAGAATGGAATCACTCACTTCTGATTATACTAAGTTATATGACACTTCCAAAAGGTTGGAAATTAGGTTAGGAAAACAGCCTGAGCCTGCTGCTTCCTATCCTAACACGTGTCACTTACCGAAAATTCGGAACATTCCCAAGCCAAACACTGTCAGACCAAACCATATAAAACCTTTACCCCAAAAGGTTAAGCCCAAACATGATCATAGGTATGCATTCTTCTATACTAGAAAACCTAAACCTACCAACCATGCACATCACTCTGCTTTCAACACTCAACATGCACAATGTCATTATTGTGGCCTCATTGGTCATATTTCATCTGCATGTAGAATGAGAAAGCTAGTTGATTTAAATGTTTATGCTTGGATACCTAAAGCTAACAATTCAGGACCCTACAAGAAATGGGTACCAAGAGTTTCATCTGCAAACTGTTTTGTAGGTGGAACACCCTTCACATGCTAGAAGCAAATGGATCCTCGACAGCGGTTGCTCACGGCATATGACCGGTGACGCTACTCTATTTGCAACACTGTCGAAGAAAAAGAAGGAAGGCTATGTTTCCTTCGGCAATAATTTAAAAGGGTATATTATTGGTATCGGTGATGTTGGTAAATCTCCCTATCCCGTGATTAAAGATGTCTGTCTGGTTACCGAGTTGAAACATAATCTGCTCAGCATAAGTCATCTAGCTGATCATGGTTATGGTATCAACTTTGGCAAAGACAAATGTACTATAGTTGATAGCTCAACTGGTAGTACTATCTTTGAAGGAATCAGGGAAGACAATATATATGTTTTCTATCTATTGGAAGAAGCTAACATTTCAGGTAGATGCTTAATGGCCAAAAGTGATGAGAGTCATTTATGGCATATGAGACTCGGTCATGCAAACATGGATACAATTTCAAGATTATCCACAAAGAAGTTAGTACGCGGTTTACCGGACATAACATTCAAGAAGGATTCGGTATGCAGCCAATGCGAAAAGAACAAGGCTACCAGATCCACATTCAAGTCTGTAAACGCAGTATGTACTACTAGACCTCTACAATTGCTACACATGGATTTATTCGGTCCTAGCAGAGTTGCTAGCCTCGGAGGTAAATTATATGCATTTGTAATTGTAGATGATTTTTCTAGATACACGTGGGTATATTTCTTGACACGCAAGAATGACGCATTATCCGAATTTGTCGCCTTTTGCAAGAAAGTACAAAATGAAAAAGGTTACATGATCACTCGTATTAGAAGCGATCATGGAGGCGAATTCGAGAATGCTGATTTCGAGCAATTTTGTGACACACACGGTTTTATACACGAGTTCTCCTGCACTAGAACTCCACAACAAAATGGAGTTGTGGAACGTAAGAACAGAACTCTAACCGAAATGGCCAGAGTAATGTTAAATCAATTTAGCCTACCCAAATACTTCTGGGCTGAAGCTGTCAATACAGCTTGCTTTGTGCTCAATAGAGTTCTAATTCGACCCAAATCGAAGAAGACTCCATTTGAGTTATGGTTTGACAGAATTCCTTCAGTTTCATATTTTAAGATATTTGGCTGTAAGTGCTTTATTCTTAATACTAAAGACAATTTGAAAAAGTTTGACGAAAAGGCCGATGAAGGTATATTTTTAGGTTATGCGGCCAAGAGCAAAGGATACAGAGTCTTCAACAAACGTACCATGATCATCGAAGAGTCAATCAACGTCACTTTTGATGAAATGAACCAAATGACACTCGATGACAGTGATGAAGATCTGCCTACATCAAGCTCAACATCAGCTGAACCTGAACCAAGCTCTGCACAAGCTGAACCCCCTAGAGGAGATCCAGGAACCAGCTACCTACAGAGTCTACCGAAAAGGTTAAAATTCACAGCTGATCATCCACAAGATTTGGTAATTGGTGACATTACCAAAGGAGTAAGCACTCGATCATCCAGTAGAGATATTATTTCTAGTGTTGTATTTATTTCACAGCTAGAACCTAAATCTATTGATGAAGCATGTAGTGATAGTTTCTGGATAGATGCCATGCAAGAGGAATTGAACCAATTCGAACGGAATCAAGTTTGGGAACTTGTTCCCAAGCCTATTGATCATCCGGTCATTGGCACCCGTTGGGTATTCCGAAACAAACTAAATGAGGATGGTTTAGTAACTCGTAACAAGGCTCAACTCGTAGCTCAAGGATACAATCAAGAAGAGGGTATCGACTACGATGAGACTTATGCCCCAGTTGCGAGATTAGAATCCATTCGTATGTTATGTGCATTTGCATGTTTTCATGATTTCAAACTTTTTCAAATGGATGTAAAAAGTGCTTTTCTAAATGGATTTATAAAAGAAAAAGTTTTTGTAGCACAACCTCCGGGTTTCACGGATTTCAAAAATCCTGACCATGTTTTCAAGTTGAAGAAAGCCTTATACGGTTTGAAACAAGCCCCTCGTGCTTGGTATGATCGTCTAAGCTCTTTTCTACTTGACAACGGTTTTACAAAAGGAAAGGTTGACACTACACTTTTTATTAAATCTTTTAATGGCAAGCTGCTTTTAATTCAGATCTATGTTGATGATATCATATTTGGATCCACTGATGAATCTCTTTGTCAAGAATTCTCTAAGTATATGCAGAATGAGTTTGAGATAAGCATGATGGGAGAGCTGAAATTCTTTCTCGGATTGCAAATCAAACAAACCGACAATGGGACGTTTATTAATCAAGCCAAGTACACAAAAGATTTGCTAAAGAAGTTTGATTTGGACAATGTCAAACCTATTGGCACTCCGATGGCAACTTCAACAAAGCTTGATTCTGACGAACAAGGCAAGCCAGTCGACACACGTAAGTATCGAGGTATGATTGGTAGTTTACTTTACTTAACTGCTAGTCGTCCAGATATAATGTTTAGTGTTTGCTTGTGTGCACGTTTTCAAGCTAACCCAAAGGAATCACATCTGTCCGCAGTTAAGCGTATCTTCCGATACCTTAAAGGCACTTCTTCTGTCGGCTTGTGGTATCCCAAATCCAAATCCTTTGACCTTATTGGTTATTCGAATGCAGATTTTGCTGGATGCAAGGTTGATAGAAAAAGTACTAGCGGTACATGTCATTTCTTAGGCAAGGCTCTAGTCTCTTGGTTTAGTAAAAAGCAAAATTCTGTAGCCTTATCAACAACAGAGGCTGAGTACATCGCCGCAGGACGTTGTTGTGCTCAGATTTTGTGGATGAAACAAACCTTAGAAGACTTTGATTTATTTTACACACATATTCCCATTTTCTGTGATAACACTAGCACCATTAAATTGACTAAGAATCCTGTATGTCACTCTCGTACTAAACATATCGAGATTCGGCATCATTTTCTTAGAGATCATCATCAAAATGGAGATATAAACCTTGTATACATAGATACTGATAATCAATTAGCTGACATCTTCACTAAACCTCTAGCGGAAGATCGCTTCAATTATTTACGTCGAGAATTAGGAATTTTGGACGTCAATAATATTAATTGATTTTATTTTATGTTTTTATATCATTATGCAAAAACTGTGTTAGAGACAAGCTAATAAAGAGTCTGTCTGTCACCACAACTACGGTTGAAGCGAAGCGGTATTTAAGAGTTCCCCGGTGAACCTCCGCCAGCTGGGACAGTACTCCTACAGCTAATCTGAGACAGCTGCTGTGTAACGATATTTAACTCATAAAATATTATTAATTATGTTATTTGAAAGCTAAAATAACTAATCTTTGAATTAAATATTTGAAACGAGTCAATGAAAAAGAAGTAGCAAAATCAACTTGAAAGAACCCTAGGCGAATTCGGCCAGAACTCTGACCGAATTCGGCCCGAGTTCGGTTGAGGGTATCTGCGTATATATCCAGAACCCGAGAGCTCCTTCTCTTCCATTGCTTCCATATTTTCAACCAGCAGCTACAGCCGCCCGAAAATCCTCCAAAGCCTAGGTATTCACCAACCCATTGCTCCCTATCTACTTGGTGAAATCCTTCCAAACTTTGGAATCGTGCGGAGATCATCCTTCTCTACAACATATCTAATTTTTGTGAGGTATAACTCTCTCTTTTTCCACTTTCAAATTTGTGCTTATTTATTTCAATGGCACCTAGATTTAATCCGTCTAAGAGGAAGAAGACTACTCCTAGTGAGGAAGGGTCCTCTTCGAATCCTCACACGGATTCTTTGTTTTCGCCAGTCCAAAAGAGCGACGGTGCTTTCGATGGGTTTTTCTTTCAAACCCTCGATCAAGCTTTATTATGGTACGGTAACTTTTCCACCCGATCCATATGCAGCAGCGCTCCGGTTAAATAGACGGTATTTCCTGACCATCGTCACTTATTTGAGGCATTAGGGTTACATTTGCTTGTTAAACTGTGCTTCCCAATTGCTACTAATGCCATTAGATTATTCTATTGCAATCTTGTAGTTAACACTTTTGACGTGAGCACACGTGTTGGAGGCATAGATATTGAGTTCAATGATGTCCTCCTAGCGGAGATTCTTGGGATTCCCAATGAAGGTGAACCGCTAGTTGATATCACGGAATTCGAGTTTCCCGAAGGCACTATACTCACGAGTTTCAAAACGAAACTTTGTGCACCTGACAGAGTACGTTCTAGAAAGTTTAAGGCTAACAACCTTAACTTGTTTAACTACGAATTGCATCGCATCATCTACTCTACTCTACTTCCTAAATCCACTTCCAAGGATGATGTGACTTCGCTTGAGCTGTCCGCTATATATCATCTTATCAAGGGGATTCCTTTTTTCGTCCCCAAGACTATTATTCAGATGATGGGACGTTGTCGTGCAAGAGATCAAAATCTCTCTTACGCGATGATTCTCCCTCGTATCTTTCAGCGCTTCGACATCGATCTATCGACTTGTACTCAGGACTCTGAGCCCAAGTTACTCCAGCTTTCTCGTCGCAGCCGGACTGCTTCAGCTCCACCTCCTGCTCCTCCTACTGCACCATCTCCACCACATCAGCCGTATGCCATAACTTTTGAGGGCATACATCAGCACCTATCTGCTTTGTACGTCTCGATGACGGACATGGCTCGCGAGCGTGAGTTCCGCGATGTCACCCGTTACCAGGCGATGGCAAACTCCTTGGCCGATTTGCGTTTTGTACAGACTGGTCACTCTGCCGCTTCCATCCCTCGAGATCCAGCTTTTTCGGGTTACCGCTGTGAGGATGAGGCTGTCCATGCCTACTTCCAGCCCGGTAATGCCTATGATTGGTATCGTACTCCTCGAGATTATGTTGGCGAGTTCTATGCTGGCGCCCCTACTCATCCTACTGGCGCTGGTACTTCTGGTGCTGGTACTTCCGGTCATGCTGGCCGTGCTGCTGATGATATTGATGAGGATAGTGATGATGAGATCTGATCTGATTACTAGTGACATTCTACTGTATACTTGGAAATGCTCCGACATTCCAAGTTTTTATCATTTACTTTTTGATTAGTACTTTGTAGTTTGCTATCAGTATTTCTTTTATCTTCATGGACATATTTATGATGTTTCATTTATGACATCTCAGTTTCGTTCAGCATTTTGTTTAGCACTATTTTCTTATATTGCTTTTCATTTTTAAACTGTCTGTGAAATAGCATGCCTGAGATTTTTTTTATGCAATACATGCTTGTGATGATAATTTGTAGAAATATTACATGCCTGTAATGCTATATCTCTAATTATTTACTGTATCTTTTATTTTTTCTCACTATTTGTTACTTATGTATTGATTGCGGGGGAGTCTTCTGTATTTCATGCGGGGGAGTCTCTTGTACAACTATTTTGCTAAGTGACAAAGGGGGAGAAAATTAAAATGATCTAACATTTTTTTTAGTTGAATACAGGTTATGAACAATTTTTCACCTTTTGATATTTTTTCGAACTAGCTTATTGTTATATCATTCATAGTTTGTCAATTATCAAAATGGGGGAGATTGTTGGCCCATTGGTCATATGGTCAACCTGATTTTAATAATTGATCAAAACTCTGTCTGGATATACAAAGCTTGTTGGGACATTCTCAGCTTCTTGGACATAAGCAAGATTGGATATTCACTTCGTTCAAGACTGAAGATCTGTTTGCCTACTTGAGTCTGTATTTCCTATGCAATATAATTTTCTTTTTATTTGAGTCTAGGAATACATTGTACACCAAGTCATACTGGCAAATAGGCTATTCCCAAAATAGTTCAAAATGTTTTTTAAATGACCTACCAAATTGTTTACAAAAAGGTTTTCAAAAAGGTTTTCAAAAATCACCAAAACCTATTTTAAAAACCCTAACCTAACCCTGACAGAACTCGGCCAGAGTTCGGCCAGAGTTCGGCCAGAGTTCGGTTGGTGGCCGTTTTGATTTTGAATTCTCTGGAACTTGGTCCTCCTGCAGTTGCGGATTTGACCGAGATTTGCTCATCGAGTTCTGCCCGAATTCTGCCCGAATTCTGACAGAGTTCTCCCTTTGGAAATCCTATAAATAGAGAAGTATTTCGATCATTTCAAATCACTCATTCACTTTCAATCTTCTCTCTATCTAAAAAGCTTTCTGCCTTCCAAAGAGTTTTCTAGAGCTTTCATTTTCAGATCCCAAGCCAGTTACAATCCTCTAGTCGATTTGCCAGTGCGGTACGGTCTAGAAGTTTCTGAGAGATTGTAATCAGAAGGCTTGATTGAAGAATACCTCTTCACATTTGAAGTTGGACGAGTTCTTCGTATCAAAGCTCGCGTTGTAGAAGTTGCAAGTATTTCGTAAGAAAACTTGCGGTTTTTCCTATAGTGGATTCAAACTGGTAGCAAGAGTTCTACCGACTGGATTAGTCCTCAACAGAGGGATACCAGTATACATCGCTGTCTTTGCGTTTGCTTTCTGAACTCTGCCTTTACTTTATTTTTATCTGTGATTATATACTGTGATTGTGTTGCTAACTTTTTTAATTAGCATTATTCCGCTGCCAACTCTATTCACCCTCCCTCTAGAGTATTACGCTTTACTATATCGTTCCTACAGCGTGTGCCTTGTACAAGCACAACATAGGCTTATACGGTATTATGCCCGATGGCGACTTATCAATTTTATCAAACCAGGGCAGACACAATATGCTACCGGTATGAACTTATAATATGTCATAGACACAAAGAAATTTCTACCGTCCGAGCTCAAAATGAAGGATATGGGGATTGCTGACGTTATCCTGGAGATAAAGATCATCAAGACAGAAGCTGGGCTTGTACTGTCATAATCTCATAGCATGGAGAATATTCTCACACGCTATGGATATCATAATCGATCTTCCAGGGATAGATACTCCAAACATGTGTGACAAGAAGTTGATGCCAAATCCAGAGAAAAGTATCTAATAGTTGGAGTACTCTAGTGTTATCAGTAGCTTGATGTATGTTATGGGTGCAAAGGCATGATATCGGGGATGCTAAGCCGGTTCACGAGCAATTTAGGTGTTGAGAACTGGAAATCTGTGAAGAGAGCCATGAAATGTCTCAAAAGAACTCAGAAGTATGTACTGTACTACAGCAGTTATCCGATAGTAGTACAAGGCTTCAATATGTAAGCTGGTGCTCAAAAGAAGATAGAAAAGGTCTACATGAGGATACGTCTTCTTCATGGATGGAGCTGCTTTATCATAGAAGTCAAAGAATTAGACAATGCTCTGTCACTCATCAATGGAGTTTGAGTTCTATGCAACGACAGCTACAACGGATGAAGCATAATGGCTTTGCGAGCTCATGTATGATCTTTCTTTGGTTGGTGTATATATTTTGATTATACCTATCTACTGCAACAACTAGGCGATTGTAATAGTTGCATAAAGTGATCTCTTCAATTTTAAGAAGAGGATTGTGCGACTTGGTCACAGGATATTGAATGAGCGCATCAAGGATGGCATCATATTGTATTGTTTGATGTTCAAAGCTAGAAGAATCTGGCAGATCCATTCACAAAGGTCTTCAAGCACCAGCTAGTTAAGAAAAAAAAAATAGAAAAATGGGCTTGAAGGTAGTCTAATATTATATCTTTGTAATCCTACCATAATATTTTAGGTAACTAGTTCGAAGAGAAATCTATAAGGCGTCTAGATTTTGGTTCAAGGGAGGACTATTAACTGGGAAAATATCAGGTGTAGAAGCACGAAAAAGAACAAAGAATAGCCTATGCGGCTCCAACAGAGGGATCCCCAAGCGGCTCAGAAAATCCATTAACATACATGCGGTTCAAAGTCCCTTAGAGCCTCATGCGGCTCGGATAGCTCCATACGGCTCCGAAAGGAGCCACGTGGCCCTCAACAGTCTCCTCTACAGCAGGCCATGAACCAAATCACCGCATTCAATGCCCTGATGGCTGGCACCCCTGACAAAGTGACAGATATGACATGAAGTCAAAATTATGACTCTGACATGACGGCGTGTGCCTAGGAAAACGAAGAAAATCTTCTTACAGCCGCCATAATCCACCAAGTTCCAAAGCACCTTATGCGGCCAATATTCTCATACGGCTTGGATCATGGGGGCCGTCTTCATGCGGCTCACGTCCTGAGAAGCCACCCTATGCGGCCAGTATTCTCATGCGGCTCGGATCATGGGGGCCGTCTTCATGCGGCTCGCATCCTGAGAAGCCACCCTATGCGGCCAGTATTCTCATGCGGCTCGGATCATGGGGACCATCTCCATGCGGCTCAAATGCTGAGATGCCACACTTATGCAGCCTTAACACGTGGCCAGGTTTATACGGCTCAGCGGAAAACCACTCTTATGTGGCTCAGATTTCACAGGCAATACTTATGCGGCTGCCACCTTCTGTTCCTGTAGCCCGCGGTTAGGACACGTGGCAGAAGATCAGTTTTTCCCACGTTCTTATAGCTCACAACATGGTGATGGTGGGAAACGCGACACCAAATCAATCAAGATTTATTCATTCAGATTCAGTGCAATCATCATGATTATCCGGATCAAGTCAGATTTATTGCAATCAAACGGATTGAACATGTGGCAGGAGATCCGAACTGACGGCTACATATCATAAAGATTTTTGGTAATCGACATTAATTGTCCACAAAGATTTGATGCAATCCACATTAATTGCCTAGATTTGCTACAATCAGAATTAATGGCCCAAATTAATTGATCCTTAACCGCCGACTACTCAAAGAGGCAATCATTGGCAAACCCTAATTATCACACCCCACTCCTATAAATAGCAAGGTGTCATTTCCTTGCAAAAGGCTGGCGAAAAAAGAAAGAGAGTACAACAGAGACATCCGGAGATCTAGCAACAGAAGGCGCAAGGGAGTCTTCCCATACGTCCAAGAGCATTTCTTCACCAGAGCCAAGGCTACGTCTGATCGTCCAAGGAGTAAGGCAGAGCGGCCGTCACTTTCCCGAGCCTCTACCGTCACCCTCCAGAAAAACTAAACAATTGTACTTAGATTACTGTACCTAGGTTTTCGTTCCTAGGCTTTCTTTGTACGAGCGAGTTTGTATTGTGAAGTAAAAGTCCAGTCCTCCGATATAACTGTTCTGTTCTTTTATAATCAATGGCAAACACGATGGCGACTATGCTGGGGACTAACTTCTCCACGGCTGAGGAGTTGGTGACGCAATTAAATGCAGCCAAACTTGGCTCCACTCAACAAATATTGGTCGCCCGGTTCGACCAGCAGGCATTTGAAGAAATGCTCTCCGACGGGAGCGCTGGCCCGATCCAGCGGCGAGCCTGCACAAAGAAGGTCCGCAGGGAGTGGAGATCCAAAAATTTTGCTCCTCTCTAAGCTCTCGATGAAGTACTCTCTGTTGCCCGAGACAGCAGAGAAGTCCCGCTTGCGGCCCCACTTCAGACCATAGAGGACTCTGCTGTCCCCAAGTCCGACAGAAGAAAATACTATGATGCTAGACTTGCAAGGGCAAAAAGGAACTCTATGCAGTCCAAGCTGCATAAGGGCGCCTGCCACATGGAAGTTCATGCGGCCGCAACTGTCAATCGCATGGAGAAGACTCATGCGGCTATAATTATCAGCCGCATGCAGAAAGCCCATGCGGCCAAAACTTCCAGCCGCATGCAGTCAGCCTGTACGGCCACGACATCCAACCGCATACAGAAAGTACATACAGCCACAAAAGATAGCCGCATGCCGACAGCCTGTACGGCCACAGTTCCTAGCCGTATACAGAAAGGACATGCGGCCACACATACCAGCCGTATGCATATAGCCTGTACGGCCACCAATCCCAGCCGTATACCGTCTATCCCATACGGCTCCCAGTCAGTCTTCGACCGTATCTCATATGATCCTGACCACGAAGGCTCCCTCGAGCATATACCAGACTCTGTTGTGACCAGCTTGGACTCTTCCTACTATACACTCTCGGGTGCTAGAAGGAGGAAGTCTCGGGCAGCACGGGCTCGACGAGCTCAGTCAGCTTTTCCAACTTCTGACTATCAGGGCGTCCCACTGACTATTACGCGTGCCCCTGATGGAAAGTTATACAAAACTATCCATGTCCGGCCCCCAGTAGCCGACGAACAGCTTAGTCATCTAGAATCTCCCAACAATGATCAGGGGCAAGTACTCGTGCAAACCCTACATCAGGGAGCAGGCGGGATGCCAACACGCCCATGTGCTCAGAAATCCCAAACTCATAAATCGGGTGTGAAACCCATCATCTTCGTATTAATTTATTTAATAGAGTTTTTATTAATAATTAGCGTTTTCATTAATTAACATTTTCAAAATTATTATTATAATTAATTAAATATTTTTAGATGGAAAGAATTTTGAAAATAATTATTATAACTTGGATTTTTATTTCGGACCCAGACCCGAGTCCGAGCCCAGACCCAGGCCTGAGCCCGAACCCAATTTCATTTTCCCTTCCTATTAAATCTGACTTGGTTTAATTATTAAAAAAAAACTGTTTGGAGAGCCGGTCCAATTTGGACTAGCACCTCTTCCCCTTCCCACGTTCAATAACTCCCTCCACTATTTCCTCTCACTCTCTTCTCACAAAAACCTCTTTCTCTTCCTCCCTGAGCTCTCCACAACTCTCTGGAGTATACTCTCAAACCCATTCCCTAACCCATTTCTTCTCTGGAGAAGCCCTAGCCCTAATCTTTCGCGGCCGAGAGCTTCCCCACCGGCGATCCCTGGGTCGGGCCACTCCCCCGACCGTGGCAAGCCAGATTCGCGCCCCCGCGCGTGATCTCCGGCCACCCCCTGAGCTCGCGGTGCCCCGCCGCTGTGCCCCCTCACCCGCGGCCCGACTTTCTCGCCGGCACCCTCCCGAGCGGCGGAGCCCCGTTGCCGCGCAACCAGCGCGAAACCCCGACCGCAGCCCGCGCGGCCTCCCGCCGGCGGTGTACCCCGCCCGCCGAGCCATCTCCGGCAGCACCCCGCCTCCGGGCCTGTGGTCGCCGTGCCCCGGTCTAGCGCCTCTCATCACCCGTGGATCCGTCCTCCGTCGATCTCGGCTGTTTTCCCGCTGTCTGTGGCTTTCGCAGCGCATCGTAACGCTGTCCGGAGACTCTCGAGTCCATGACGGCGCGTCCCGAGTCCGAGGCCACCCTTCGGACTCCGTCATCGAGCCTCTCGTTAAATTTCTTGATAATCAGAGTAGTTCGTCCCTCCCGTGTCGAGTCTATGATGATATTCGGTCCCCGGTTTCCCTTTGGGAAATCCGGTTAGCTACGTAGTAGATTCGGTTAGCTACGTTAGCATATTCTGTGATTTTGTCTGCTGAGATTTGTGTGCTGCTGGTTTGATTGCGGACATCCCGGGTATTTCGGGAAGGTTCTGGTGGTTGGAAATTATTCGGTGGTTATATTTTCGGGATTATTATTCTGGTTGGAACAATTGCAGGTTTCGTGGCGCATTTTTCAGTTTTGGGTTGTCCCGAAATAGAGGAAATGCTGCCCAAATTTTTACAAAACTTTATTTATTTTGATTTCAAATCGGTTTTCGGAAAATGAATTTTAAAACTGATTTTCTGACGACGACCGTACCGGTCTGTGGGCCCTAGCAAAATGCAAACGCACCGGTCCGACCGGGCGTTGTGGTATTAGCTGGATTTTGATGATGGACCGAGTCTGAGACTTCAACTTATATTTTAAATTATTTTTATTTAATAGTTAAGCTATTTATTATAGTTATTTAATTACTGCATTTTATTTAGTAACTTAAATCGTTTCCTCTTATTTTTATGTAAAAAGAATTGTACAGGGCATAAGCCCATAACTCTAGGATGATTAGCTGTGCCCATGTATTGTTTAGCGTAGGTTTTACTTTATTTTTTTGGGTGGATGTTGATCTTGGATGGTATTTTGATTAGACGTATAATCGTAGTTAGAACGTAATCATATGATTAATTAAGAACTTAAATAAATGAATAAAATAATAGTAAGATAACTAGTTCATGATTTATCACTGTAAGAAATTATATTTTTATAGATATTACAAAATACAAAGTTTTCCAAAGATAATCGGTTCTCGTTGTTATTTCCAAATAATCAATTAATCGGTTTAATCAACGCACATAGTTGGCGACGTAAACGATAGCTGTAGCTTAATAACAACTAAAACCTGACTAGGACTTACTACTAGAGATTGTAACTAGCACACTTAGCCTGGTCATACAAAGGATCTAAGTCGAGTTCTCAACTGTAGGAACTCGAAGTTACAACTGACGTTCTTCCTCGGTACCGACTCGTCTTTCCAGTCATTCTAATACAAAGGCAAGTACATTTATATTGATTACAATTATTTAATAATCACTTCACTGCAATTTTAAACCACTGTTCAAACACGAACTCCTTCGGGAGTATTGACTGTACTGTTGGGGACTGGGGGAGTAGAGTAATGTTTATGACCACATCCAAATTACTGTAACTAACTGTATTAGCTTTCCCCTCACACGGGGACAAGCCATACCGTATCGCTAGATACTACTGTAACCCAAGCCGGTCATATACATTGCCAATTCACATCACTGTACTGTATTGTTTCAAAACTGTTCATCTTCAAACTGTTTAAAAGTACATAATTTTATTGTTAAATTAATTGTCAAGATTAGCATGAATTGTACTTTGCTCCCTCCTGACTGGAGACCCAACATTTTAGGTATCACTGATGAGGCTTTGTTACGCGATCCCAAGACGAGGAATTCGAGATTGCTGAGCTGTTTGCCTAGAGTTTTCTTTTATTCATGATGTATGTAAAAAATGGTTTAAGTTGTATCTTTTATTTCATTGTAAAAGTTTAATAAAGTTTTATTTCCGAATTTTGAGTTGTGACAAATATAGTGTTGTTGTATGGTTATCTGCTACTGAACAGCTTACTGCCGCCGTCTCAACAACGGTGCAGGCTGGGCATGATCCGGTTCGATCCAATTATTTGGGATCGGGTCGTGACATGTTTTCAGTGGTGGCCCATGCAGGTCAGAACAACAACTTAGGAAAACATACCTAGAAACAATTAGAACACTAGAACATTGATTTGTCACAACATAGGTCCGATTTATATATAAATAAATATTTTTGCTTGATTATAGACCGGTAGGCTACCTTGCTTGTGTGCGTCCTAAACCTTCCAGAAAATGACCGTTGACCAAATCCTGCTGACGATGAGGTGTCATCTCCGGATCATACCCTATCTCCTCAACCAAGCCCAGGGTCCTTTCCCTCGCGACTGTTTGACCGTCCTCATAGTGCATCCAGTGAAGTTTTCCCTACACTGGCGATTCCTACCTCATCTCAAACCAAGTTGCATTTTCTTGGTAGAGTATTCATTTTTATTGCTCCACTAGTACCAGCAAACACCTCCCAAATGGTTGCCCTATTTCAAGAAATCCTGGAGTTCCAGAAAGCTCAAGATGAAGCCCAGCAGGAACAGATGAATATCACGAGAGAAGACATGAAGAACGTCAATGATGTAGCCTTAGTTATCTCCAACCAAGTTAGAGCAGAACTTTTGTCCTAGGAAGGATACCCCTGAAGATATTTGGGTCCCATCAAGTACTCTACTTCCGGCAGCCTTGTCGTAAGAAGCAATGGGCTTGTAACTACTGCAAGAGGCCTGGTCATCAGACCGTTAGTTGCCACAAGAGATTGGGACAATGTTTGGCATGTGGATCTGCTGAACATCGGGTAAAGGATTGCCCCTTATCTTTCTATCATACCAGAATACCTATCCCAGCAACACCTGTTAGGCCACAACCCAGGGACCCTCTTCCTATCCAGCAGACCCTGCCCTTACGATAAGGGATGATGCATACTCGAGGTTCATAGAAAGGAAAGCAGTTGGAGACTGCTCATACAGAACCATGAAGAATAGTACCTAGAACCGCAGAATAGCATCATATTTTTGGAAGTTGTAACAGGATGTCCTTAGATCAATCATAAGAGTTTTTGCTGTAATTCTTCACATGAATAGAAGTTTTTAGTTACACCCTTATGGCAGATGTTTTTTCTGATAGTCTCCCCGGATTATCCCAGATCTAGACATAGGATTCACCCCTGACTTAGTCCCTGGCTCTTTCCCTATTTCTAAAGGATGTTACAGAGTCAACCCGAAGTTAGCCAAGAAGATAAAGGACCAGAGCAATGAAGGCTCTAGGATTTATTTCAGAGTGGAACTTCACTTTAGGGAGTACCTATCTTGTTTGTGCCCAGAAGGATGGAACAACGGATGTGTATCGATTACCAGACACTAAAGAACAAGTACCCTCTGCCCGGATCGAGGATCTGTTTGATCTGTTATGTGGAGTTAGAGTGTTTCGAAGTTTGACTTAAGATCTGACTACTATCAAATCGAAGTCAGGAAGGAAGACATTTCCAAGACGACATTCAAACACCAAGTATGGGTAGTTTTCTTTGGTCATGAAGTTGGACTGACAAATGCTCCTGTTGTGTTCATGAATCTCATGAACAGAATTTTTTCATAAGTATTTGAATCAGTTTATCTTCTCCATAGATAACATTCTGATATATTCGAAGACTGAAGAAGAGCATGAAGAACACCTGAGAAAGTTTTGGAAACTTTGAGAAAAAAGAAGTTTATAGTAAGTTATCTGAACGTGGATTATTGACAAGGTAACTTTTGGCCATATTGTCAAGAGAAGAAATTTCGATGGAAGATAGCTGTTGTTGAAGAGTGATATACCCCAAGTTCAATTCGGAAGGTTCTTAAACTTGGCCGGCTACTATCAGAAGTTCGTGAAGGATTTCGCCAAGATTGCTGAGCCAATGACGAAGCTCACCTAGAAGAATGAAGAGTTCATCTGAACGAAAGTTTGCCAGGCGACATTGAGGAGCTGAAGAAGAGACTTACCACTACACCAATCCTTGCGCTACCCGCAGGAACCGATGGTTTCTCAATTTATAGTAATGCCTCTGGAAAAGGACTGGGTTGCGTTCTTCAACAACATGGAAAAGTAATTGCTTACACATCTAGGCAACTACAGACTCATGAAAAGAATTATCCCACACCTAATTTGGAATTTGCTACAATTATCTTTACTTTGAAGCTATGGAAGCATGATTTTTATGGAAAGGGAGTGAAAATATATACGGACTACAAAAGTCTGAAATATGTCTTCACTCAGAAGGAGCTGAATGTTAGACTAAGAAGATGGCTGAAGCAGATGAAGGATTACGACATCAACCTGCAGTACCATTCAGGTAAGGCCAATGTGGTCGCTGATGCACTTGGTCGATACTGATGGCGAAGTTTTTAACTAAGGACTAGCACCTGCTAGAAGACATCGAGAAGTTTGGACTGGAGGTTATACTACCTGGAGATAGAAGGACGGAGCTGGATGCTGATTCAGTATTGATGAAGTTCGAGGCTGAGGGACAAAATCAAGAGAACGTAGTTTCAAAACGAGGCACTTTGCAAGCTTAGAGATCAAGTATTGGCAGGAACACTTGAGGGTTTCTAAATTAATCAGTATTGGAACTCTGAAGAATAGTGCGAGACTTTGTGTATCGGCTGGCAAACGGAGGAACGAGTTGAAGGAAGAAATGCACCAGTCGCAGTATTCCATATATTCAGGAGATAATAAGATGTATCGGAATATGCCTCCATTGATTGGTGTTATAGAATAAAGAAGGACAATTCCAGGTATGGGATTAGATGTGAATTTGTCAATATGAGAACTTTAGCAAAAGGACAACAAGCTTATTGAAGCCGCTGGACAATTCGGAGTGGAAGTAGAAGCATATAACAATGAACTTTGAGTAAGGATTGCCTTGTTCCTAAGGAGGGAAGGGCACCAATTGGATTATTATAAACCGACTGACTAAGTCGGCACACTTTATTTTCCTTCAAAGTTGGTTTATCCACTAAGAAGTGGGCAGCATTGTACGGAAAGCACATCTACCGGATTCATGGAGTACCGCGGGACGAGCAATCAGAGAGGTCAATCTAGACGCTTGAAGATGTATTGAGATTTTGCGTCTCGGAATTTGGTAGGTCTTGGGAAGACCAAATTGCATTTGGTGAAGTTTCTCCTACCAGAGGAACAATCAGTTTCGACGGAGCTGGAAATTGAGGCCAGATACATCAGGCCATTTGAAGTTTAAGACGCGTTGGTAGTAGCGTACCAGTTAGCTCTACCAGCTAATCTTGAGAGTGTGCAACGTCTTCTATGTCACAGCTCAGACATTACATTCCGGATCCGAGTAACATTTTGGATAATTCAGAGCTGAAGATTGGACTCAACCTTTCAGTGCCAGAGAAACCAGTTGCAAGCGTAGTCAGAGGTGAGAAGAAGATCAGAATTTGAGCCATCACATAAACTCCTACTTCTTATCTTTTCGTTCTAAACTTGACTGATGCTGCTATGTTAGCCTAGTTTTGCAAGCTGTCTTTTTTTTCAAGCTTGATCATGACGGTATTTTATTGGGTACACCCACTAATATATTGTCTAATCAGGACCGGTGCATGATGGTCTGATCAACCTCGTGTACTTTGGTTCGCCTTTGTATTTTTTTCGCGTGGATAATATCATAAAACTTGTCCCTAAACCGTCTCATCCACGACTGCCTTGGAAATCCTTATGGTTGGACCTGAGATACGGGCGCAGTATCCGTACATGTTTGTCTTTCCTACCTTACTTTAATTTCGAGGACGAAATTTTCTAAGGAGGGAAGATTGTGAAACCCATCATCTTCGTATTAATTTATTTAATAGAGTTTTTATTAATAATTAGCGTTTTCATTAATTAACGTTTTCAAAATTATTATTATAATTAATTAAATATTTTTAGATGGAAAGAATTTCGAAAATAATTATTATAACTTGGATTTTTATTTCGGACCCAGACCCGAGTCGGAGCCCAGACCCAGGCCTGAGCCCGAACCCAATTTCATTTTCCCTTCCTATTAAATCTGACTTGGTTTACTTATTAAAAAAAACTGTTTGGAGAGCCGGTCCAATTTGGACCAGCACCTCTTCCCCTTCCCACGTTCAATAACTCCCTCCACTATTTCCTCTCCCTCTCTTCTCACAAAAACCTCTCTCTTCCTCCCTGAGCTCTCCACAACTCTCTGGAGTATACTCTCAAACCCATTCCCTAACCCATTTCTTCTCTGGAGAAGCCCTAGCCCTAATCTCCCGCGGCCGAGAGCTTCCCCACCGGCGATCCCTGGGTCCGGCCACTCCCCCGACCGCGGCAAGCCAGATCCGTGCCCCCGCGCGTGATCTCCGGCCACCCCCCGAGCTCGCGGGGCCCCGCCGCTGCACCCCCTCACCCGCGGCCCGACTTTCTTGCCGGCACCCTCCCGAGCAGCGGAGCCCCGTTGCCGCGCCACCAGCGCGAAACCCCGACCGCAGCCCGTGCGGCCTCCCGCCGGCGGCGCACCCCGCCCGCCGAGCCATCTCCGGCAGCGCCCCGCCTCCGGGCCTGTGGTCGCCGTGCCCCGGTCTAGCGCCTCTCATCACCCGTGGATCCGTCCCCCGTCGATCTCGGCTGTTTTCTCGCTGTCTGTGGCTTTCGCAGCGCATCGTAACGCTGTCCGGAGACTCTCGAGTCCATGACGGCGCGTCCCGAGTCCGAGGCCACCCTTCGGACTCCGTCATCGAGCCTCTCGGTAAATTTCTTGATAATCAGAGTAGTTCGTCCCTCCCGTGTCGAGTTTATGATGATAATCGGTCCCCGATTTTCCTTTGGGAAATCCGGTTAGCTACGTAGTAGATTCGGTTAGCTACGTTAGCATATTCTGTGATTTTGTCTGCTGAGATTTGTGTGTTGCTGGTTTGATTGCGGACATCCCGGGTATTTCGGGAAGGTTCTGGTGGTTGGAAATTATTCGGTGGTTATATTTTCGGGATTATTATTCTGGTTGGAACAATTGCAGGTTTCGTGGCGCATTTTCCAGTTTTTGGTTGTCCCGAAATAGAGGAAATGTTGCCCAAATTTTTACAAAACTTTATTTATTTTGATTTCAAATCGGTTTTCGAAAAATAAATTTTAAAACTGATTTTCGGGCGACGACCGTACCGATCTGTGGGCCCTAGCGAAATGCAAACGTACCGGTCCGACCGGGCGTTGTGGTATTAGCTGGATTTTGATGATGGACCGAGTCTGAGACTTCAACTTATATTTTAAATTATTTTTATTTAATAGTTAAGCTATTTATTATAGTTATTTAATTACTGCATTTTATTTAGTAACTTAAATCGTTTCCTCTTATTTTTATGTAAAAAGAATTGTACAGGGCATAAGCCCATAACTCTAGGATGATTAGCTGTGCCCATGTATTGTTTAGCGTAGGTTTTACTTTATTTTTCTGGGTGGATGTTGATCTTGGGTGGTATTTTGATTAGACGTATAATCGTAGTTAGAACGTAATCATATGATTAATTAAGAACTTAAATAAATGAATAAAATAATAGTAAGATAACTAGTTCATGATTTATCACTGTAAGAAATTATATTTTTATAGATATTACAAAATACAAAGTTTTCCAAAGATAATCGGTTCTCGTTGTTATTTCTAAATAATCAATTAATCGGTTTAATCAACGCACATAGTTGGCGACGTAAACGATAGCTGTAGCTTAATAACAACTAAAACCTGACTAGGACTTACTACTAGAGATTGCAACTAACAAACTTAGCCTGGTTATACAAAGGATCTAAGTCGAGTTCTCAACTGTAGGAACTCGAAGTTACAACTGACGTTCCTCCTCGGTACCGACTCGTCTTTCCAGTCATTCTAATACAAAGGCAAGTACATTTATGTTGATTACAATTATTTAATAATCACTTCACTGCAATTTTAAACTACTGTTCAAACACGAACTCCTTCGGGAGTATTGACTGTACTGTTGGGGACTGGGGGAGTAGAGTAATGTTTATGACCACATCCAAATTACTGTAACTGACTGTATTAGCTTTCCCCTCTTCACACGGGGACAAGCCATACCGTATCGCTAGATACTACTGTAACCCAAGCCGGTCATATACATTGCCTATTCACATCACTGTACTGTATTGTTTCAAAACTGTTCATCTTCAAACTGTTTAAAAGTGCATGATTTTATTGTTAAATTAATTATCAAGATTAGCATGAATTGTACTTTGCTCCCTCCTGACTAGAGACCCAATATTTTAGGTATCACTGATGAGACTTTGTTACGCGATCCCAAGTCGAGGAATTCGAGATTGCTGAGCTGTTTGCCTAGAGTTTTCTTTTATTCATGATGTATGTAAAAAATGGTTTAAGTTGTATCTTTTATTTCATTGTAAAAGTTTAATAAAGTTTTATTTCCAAATTTTGAGTTGTGACAAATATAGTGTTGTTGTATGGTTATCTGCTACTGAACAGCTTACTGCCGCCGTCTCAACAACGGTGCAGGCTGGGCATGATCCGGTTCGATCCAATTATTTGGGATCGGGTCGTGACATCGGGTGACTTGTGCAACGTTGTTCTTCACAAGAACAAGAGAAGAGACGAAGATTGGATATGCAATGAGTCCTATCAAGGACATCAATGCACCCAAGTCATAGTCAACTACTGCTGTAACAAGGCAGCAGCACAAAAAAGACCGACGGTCCATCTTCCAAAAGCTGCAACACCCAAGCTCAGAAGACGAGACGCTTCTCACCGCCTCTTGCAATTCTGTTCTGAAGATTCCTGGAAACGGAAGAGGGAAGAAGACAAATGTCTCCAGCCCGAAAATTTCAACCGGTGTGACCAAAAAAATTCTTCTAAACGGTTATCAACCACCGTTGCAGGAGGAGTTTATCAAGGTACCCGCTCAAAGATGAAACCTGCAACATTGGAAGATTCGTCCACATCTATGGTAGACACTGGAGCCGGGGGTAGCATTCCTCCAAATATCCACAACAATCCGGTGTTCCAAGAAGATAGTTCGGAGGAAATGGTTCACCCGACAGATGAAGCAGATCCCGATGTCCCCGAGGACGTCCACAACTCTCAAGACGAGGCAAGCTCTGAAGCTGGGGGTACTGCTATTTTTGAGTCCAAATCAGAGAAGAATATTCCCACATACCCTAACGACTTCTTCGTACGGGAATACGACTCAGAAGGCACGTCCTCTACCGTTCCTTCCATCTATCATCATATAAGAACGGTATTCATGACGGACAGCAACCAAGAAGGTCCCAGTGATCGCCAACACATCGACCCTCTGGAGGCCATACTGCATGCCTTGGTCAAATCCGTGGATGAAATCAAAACAGTCCTTCCAACTTTGCAAGGAAGGACGCCTGGCAAAACAAATTTGGGTCCCGCGGTCAATGCAGACTCGAACTCAGTTGCGCCAAACCTGGGTAATAATCCTCCTGAAATATCGGCTCCTACCACTACAGACGAAGCCAGGGAGGCAAGAAGGAAGGTCCAGGAGCTCCGGGCCATGTTTCAAGCCCGAGAAACTTGCCAGGACCTCAGGATACGACAACCGTATCATGCCACGTGGAGAGATGTTCCCTTCCCACCAAAATATAAACCGTTCCACATCAATCCATATAACGGGAAGACATCTGCAAGTAGGTACATCACCTACTTCGAAGTCACGACCGACCATCTACCCCATGACGACGCCATCCTTACGCGATTGTTCTTCGGAGCCTTGGAAGGGGTCGCCTTCGACTGGTACCGCAACTTGTCGGACAATTGCATCCACTCCTTCATCGGCTTCAAGCGCATGTTCTTAGAGAGGTTATATGAAGTAGGACAAGACGTGATAATGTCCACCCTCATGGACATTGTTCAGGGAGAAAATGAGCTAACAAGAAATTATATCGACCGGTTTCGCCAAACCGCGATGAAGTTGCCTTCCGGCAACCCTGATTCCTCCTTGATTGAAATTTGCCAAAAAAGACTGCTTCCCACAATCAGCCTCTCGATGGGCGAAAGTCAATTCAAGGATTGGAAGACGTTTATCATCAGTACCACTTGCACAAGACAGTGGAATGCTACGTCGACGACATTGCCGTCAAAAGCCGCTCTAAGGAAGATCATCTACATGATCCGAGGACAGTGTTCGACCTGATGTGAGCGCACAACTTGAAAATGAATCCCACAAAATCCTTCTTAGGCGTATCCAGCGGGAGGTTCTTGGATTTCATCATTACCTCCCAGGGTATCCACGTAGACCCCGAGAAAACGAAGGCAATCATGGAGATGGGTCCCCCCAGAATCTTCGTGAACTCCGAGGCCTTCAAGGGAGGCTAGCCTAAATCAGAAGATTTATCTCTAACCTCTCCGGACGATGTCAGCCATTCACCCACCTCATGAAGAAAGACGTTTCATTCGTATTGGATGAGGAATGTCAGCGCGCCTTCGACAGCATCAAAGAATATCTGACGAACCCTCCAGTTCTGGTAGCCTCGATCCCTGGAAGACTATTCTTGATCTATGTACGAGCGATGGAATATTCTTTCGGTGCTTTGCTAGCACAAAACAATGAGGCAGGCCACGAACAAGCCATATATTACCTCAGCCAAATGATGATGTGGCCGGAGCATCGATACACCGCTGTAGAGAAAGAGTGCCTTGCTCTAGTTTTCGCCATTCAGAAGACACGACACTACATCATGGGACAAACCATCTATGTCATATCAAGAGTCAACCCCCTCAGGGTCCTCATGACTAAACCAGGTATACTTATCTCTCGCCTCGCTACTTGGGCGATATTACTGTCCCCCTACCACATGATCTTCGTCCTGCAAAAGGCTATTAAAGGTCAAGCTCTGGCAGACTTTTTAGCAGCTCATCCGGGTTCGGAGTCAACCAAAATAGACAAAGAGATTCCAGACGAGGTCGCTAATTTAAATATGGCCTCACACGATACCATATGGCGGATATTCTTCGATGGCGCTTCTAGAACCGGGCCCAAGGACAACATCGTCGCTGGAATCGGAATAGTACTGGTTTCTCCCACTGGGTTGGTGATCAATCGCTCTTATTCCCTCACGGAGCCCTGTTCAAACAACATGGCCGAGTACAACGCTTTGGTCATTGGTCTCCGGCTTGCAAAAGAGCTGGGGGTAGAGCACCTCGAAGCATACGGTGATTCGCAGCTAATCGTCAACCAGATCCGGGGCTCATACGAAGTTCGCCATGAGGACATGATCCCCTACCACCAAATAGCGATCACCATCATCTCGTCCTTGGAGGGGTTCTTTATCGAACACGTTCCCAGGCTCCAGAATATTGAAGCCAATGCCCTAGCAGGCCTGGCCGCTTCCCTAGCAGTACCGAACCATGCTCATCATCTGGTTGACATCGTAGGCCGTGAGTTAGTCTGTCCCAGGAATAATGTCCAGTATGTCGAGAGTTACTCCGCTCTGACAGTCGACGAAGTACCAGACTGGAGACAACCATTCATTGACTTCGTAGTCTACGATATTCTACCGGAGAATCCGAAGGAAGCTACTTCTATTAGAAGACGTTCCCTCAGATTCTTCTACGATACAGAGACGAAAATGCTATATCGACGATCATACGATGGATTACTGCTTCGATGCCTGTCAAATACAGAAGCCAAAGAAGCCGTACGTGAAGCTCACGACGGCATCTGTGGGGCCTATCAGCCTGGCCCGAAACTACAAGATCGCCTTCGCCGAATGGGCTACTACTGTCCCACGATGGTTGCAGACGCAATTGACTATGCACAAAAATGCAAAGCCTGTCAAGTCCATGTAGATTTCATCCACCAGCCATCCGAGTTTCTACACCCGATGGTGGCATCCTGGCCCTTCGAAGCATGGGGAATGGACATCATCGGTCCAATCACTCTGCCTCCATCCCGAGGACATTGCTTCATACTCGCAATCACAGATTACTTCTCCAAATGGGCGGTGGCTATTCCGCTAGCAGAAGTGAAGACTTCAAACGTGATCAGCTTTCTCAAGCACCACGTTATCTACCGCTTTGGATTGCCCCGAAGGATCATCCACGATAATGGTCTGTAGATCGCAAGCCACGCATTCTATCGGTTTTACGACAAACACCGAATCCAGAATATTGCTTCAACATCATACAACCCAGCGGCTAATAGTCTGGCTGAAGCATTCAATAAAACAATCATCAAGCTTCTCAAGAAATTCGTGTCATCAAACAAACGTGACTGGAATGAAAAGCTCAGTGAATGCTTATGGGCGTACCGTACTACAGTAGGGACTGCCACCGGGAACACACCATTCTCTCTGGTATACAAAAGTGAGGCAATTCTCCTACTGGAGACTCAAATCACCTCACTCTGCATTGCTCTCACATACATATTGACGACGGAGGATAATTACCATCGTAGACTGCAAGAATTAGAGGCCCTAGATGAGAAGCGCCTACTAGCTCAACAACGAATCGAGCTGTACCAGGCACGTATCTCCGGAGCCTTCAACAAGAAGGTTAAAATTAGAACATTCCAAGAGGGCGACCTCGTTCTGGCAGTTAGGAGGCCGATGGTTATGACTCGCAAAATCGCCGGCAAGTTCCAGCCAAAGTGGGAGGGCCCGTTCATCATTGATGTTGTATTCTCCAATGGAGCTTACCGCCTCGCAAAACAAAATGGAGACTTGCTCATGTTGCCCATCAACAGCAAGTTCCTAAAGAAGCATTACGTCTGAAACGACATCCTCCAAGGTTATGAGTCATGTACTCTCTCGTACCGCTGAACTCGCATCCTGACTATAAATCTGCCAAGGTGATGAGTCATGTTCTCTCTCGTACCACTGAACTCACACCCCGACTATAAATCTGCCGAAGTGATGAGTCATGTACTCTCTCGTACCACTAAACTCACATCCCGACTACAAATCTTCCAGAATGATGAGTCATGTACCCACTGGTAACACTGAACTCACATCCCGACTACAGATCTTCCAGAATGACGAGTTATGTACCCTTCTCGTACCACTGAACTCACATACCGACTCCAAACCTCCCAGATTGTCGAGTTATGTACCCGCAGGTACCGCTGAACTTACAACCTGGGCAGTACAGATAAATCTATATCACATCTTTTAGGTAGTAAGTCATGTATGATTATACCTCTGAACTTTCCTAAAAGGAGCTTTCTCCTTATAATCCAATACCCGCACTCTCAGTGCACAAAAAGGGTAATAGATCCACAAATTTTCTGAAACAACCACGTCGATGCAACCTCTGAGTTGTTTCTCTTCCATCAAAAACAAACCGCCCCTCACATAGAACCTCCATGTCCTCATTACCTCTGAGTCGTTCTATATCCCCTTCATGGAGCCCACTCCTGCCATGTCCTCATTACCTCTGAGTAGGAGGCTTTATCAAAAAAACCCTCATATTTACCATGATTCTTATTACCTCTGAGTAAGTATGTTGGTTCTTCCCTCTCTCGTCTTATTATCCGTATCCAGAACCGGGATACGACAAAGATAATAAGTCCATAAAAAATCTCTCAAAGAACAGAGCGAACATATTTTGTTCACTCAAAACCAGTTATCTCATGAGCAAGCCAGAAAAATTCTCTACCATTTCATTCAGACAAGAAGAAAAAGATTACATTGATATCCACAAACTGCAGCTAAAGACAGACAAAAATATCAAGACGAAAGACTGACATTTACGAGAGCCTGCGAACCCTAGTTGCGGGGGCGTGTATACCAATCCCTCAACCATTTTGCATATAAAGTATTACTTGGGCAAAATGCTCGTCCGGAGTATGAAAGTCAGAACTCCTATACTACCGCCATCAGACTGGGGCTCCTCCTTTACAGCGATGGGCTCCAGATCTCCTTTCTGTTCCTCCATTATTGGTATAACCTCTTTCTTAACGAACGATGACTCTTGTTTGAGAGGGGGCAGCATCTCTTCCTTCGCAACGATCTCAGCCTTCGGTAGGTATGCTGCAAGAATCAAAAAAACAAAAAGAAACGAAGTTAGATGGTCAGAGCCTTATGCGGCCCAATCCAGACGAACTCATGCGGTCCTGTTTGAGAAGGCTATATGCGGCTCGATCCAGAAGGACTCATGCAGCTCTGTTCGATGGGTCATCCTGCGGTCCAGTTTGTAAAGCGTCTAGGCGGTGACTGGATAACTCCCATGCGGCTCGTACATGGGACGCATATGTAGCCCATACAAATTGAACAGTTCGACGAGAACGAAGGACGGATTGAAGGCTCGTGCATAGAGTATGCGACGTAGCCACAACAGTTAGGGTTTCAATCTCACGCAACGTCCTTACCAGCGATGGTGGGGTGGACGTCGGGCACATCGACTGGCGGAGGAGCTGCCACATTATCATTCGTCGTAGCAGTCGAAGTAGAGGTAGCTTTCTTACCCTTCGCCGCAACAGTCTTCTTGGGAGCTATCGATGGTCGAAGAAGAGGATGACAGTTAGGACAAGAAAGGCTTGAATTGAAAGAGAGAGTAAAGAAATTTCTTCTCTTAATTACTCTTATTTATAGGAGGACAAAAGGAAGGGAAGCACGTAGACCGATGGAATGCTTCGGGTCGTGTGCTGCAGGCAAAACCGATTCCTAGGATTTTGCCCCCTCTCATGAAGGAGATTCATTCAAAAAAAATCTAAAAATTTAATAAGTCGACTCTTGGGATTCTCTCCAAAAGATGGCTCAAATCAAGAGCAATCAATGACGCCTATGTGGCAGAGAGGAGAGTATGCGGCTAGATCGGTTCATGCGGCTAGCGCAATCCATACGGCCAAGAAGTCCATACGGCCAGGAAGTCCTATGCGGCTAGAAGAACATCTAATGAACATAACCATGCTTCTTATTCAAAGTATTTCAATTTTAAAAATTGAAAACTTTGAAGGGGGTCTTGTAGAAGCATGGAAAAGAACAAAGAATAGCCTATGCGGCTCCAATAGAGGGATCCCCATGCGGCTCAGAAAATCCATTAACATCCATGCGGTTCAAAGTCCCCTAGAGCCTCATGCGGCTCGGATAGCTCCATGCGGCTCAGAAAGGAGCCACGTGGCCCTCAACAGTCTACTCTAAAGCTGGCCATAAACCAAGTCGCCGTATTTAATGCCCTGACGGCTGACAGCTCTGACAAAGAGACAGACCTGACATAAAGTTAAAATTATGACTCTGACATGATGGCGTGTGCCTAGGAAAATGAAGAAAATTTTCTTACAGCCGCCATAATCTACCAAGTTCCAAAGCACCCTATGCGGCCAGTATTCTCATACGGCTCGGATCATGGGGGCCGTCTTCATGCGGCTCACGTCCTGATAAGCCACCCTATGCGGCCAGTATTCTCATGCAGATCGGATCATAGGGGCCGTCTTCATGCGGCTCACGTCCTGAGAAGCCACCCTATACGACCAGTATTCTCATGCGGCTCGGATCATGGAGACCATCTCCATGCGGCTCAAATGCTGAGATGCCACACTTATGCAGCCTCAACACGTGGACATGTTTATGCGGCTCAGCGGGAAACCACTCTCACGCGGCTCAGATTTCACAGGCCATACTTATGCGACTGCCACCTTCTGTTCCTGTAGCCCGCGATTAGGACACGTGGCAGAAGATCAGTTTTTCCTGCATTCTTATAGCTCGCAACATAGTGATGGTGGGACACGCGGTACCAAATCAATCAAGATTTATTCATTCAGATTCAGTGTAATCATCATGATTATCCGGATCAGGTCAAATTTATTACAATCAAGCAGATTGAACACGTGGTAGGAGATCCGAACTGACGGCTGTATATCATAAAGATTTGTGGCAATCAACATTAATTATCCACAGAGATTTGATGCAATCCACATTAATTGCCTAGATTTGCTACAATTAGAATTAATGGCCCAGATTAATTGATCCTTAACCGCCGACTTCTCAAAGAGGCAATCATTGGCAAATCCTAATGATCACACCCCACTCCTATAAATAGCAAGGTGCCATTCCCTTGCAAAAGGCTGGCAAAAAAAGAAAGAGAGTACTATAGAGACATCCGGAGATCTAGCAACAGAAGGCACAAGGGAGTCTCCCCATACGTCCAAGAGCATTTCTTCACCAGAGCCAAGGCTACGTCTGATCGTCCAAGGAGTAAGGCAGAGCAGCCGTCGCTTTCCCGAGCCTCTACCGTCACCCTGCAGAAAAACTAAACAATTGTACTTAGATTGTTGTACCTAGGTTTTCGTCCCTAGGCTTTCTTTGTACGAGCGAGTTTGTATTGTGAAGTAAAAGTCCAGTCCTCCGATATAACTGTTATATTCTTTTATAATCAATGACAAACATCAGGTATAGTGGGTAGTTCTTTAGGATGATGTGGAATATTATTTCGAAGCTACTATGGTGAACTAGTTGTTCATTGTATAGAACCAGTCCCGTGAAAGGGTGGCTTTAACACCTTAGAGATTTCTCGTGCATATTGGGTGTCTGATGTGTTACAAGAGGCACGAGTAGCTTAATACTATAAAGTAGATAGTACTCTATGCTATAGTAGGGTGACACCACAAAGAGGTAAATCCTCGGCTTCGATCTATGTCACAACATCACAGCACCGTACATAAGCAGGTAGTCTATTGCTGAAGAATGGAGAGTGGTACATAGTACTACAAAAAGATTGTTAACTTCATGCTACAGTGGGTGACACCATATAAGATTGAGACCTTGGCTTCGGGCCATGTCACAATGGTACAACATCGCAAGAGGGTACAAGACGTCGTGGTGGATAATACAATACTATAAAGATGCATGTGTCTTCATGCTATAGTAGTATGACACCATAAGAAGTGGAGCCTCGGATTTGTGCCATATCATAGTGGCATAGCACCACAGGAAAGAGCAAGGCATGTCATAGTGCCATGTCATAGTGTCATGTCATAGTGCTATGTCATAGTGCCATGTCATAGTGTCATAGTGGCATAGCATCACTGTAGAAAACATTCGATCAAATATTATGATACCTGGAGGATTATTAGGGTTTTTTTACTTTCCTTTGGGAAGTTTAGTCCCATATTGGAAGAACCAACTTGTGTATATCTCATTATATAGCTATGTTTGGTATTAAGGTATGCACATGGGTGTGATGGCCCATGTGGGTGCTATGTGGGATATTTGACTAGAAAGACTAAGTTTAAAATCCTCAAGAAAATATTTATGTTTTTGTTACTTTCTTTAGGAAATTCCCATAGGATCAAAGCCCCGTAGGGGCTTAGCGACTCGACCTTGTACTCGGTGCACATGTGTTGTAGTGTTGCTGTGCTGTGGTACATATGCCTGTGCTGCATATATCGTGCGCATATGTACAGATTGCGAGATTTGGATAACCATTTTCGATCTTTCGAAGTTGGTATTTTTAGTCCCATATTTGCCAGGATTAGAGTTGGGATTTCCACCATTCTCTATTTATGGACTCTTATCGCCTCCTTTTGGAGAGGGATGAAAAAAAGGACGTCTAGTGAGTCCATTCGAATTGTGTATGGAGGTTATTACGAGCATTCCAGAAGTTTATTTTATGGTCTTGCTGGTTGCTGAGAGATGATTGTCGATAGAGGATCAATATTGTTTTAAGCAACAATGATCTTCATCACCCCAGTAAGAAATAGTTCGTATTTTATATTCTTCTTCTTCTTTTATTATGTAAATGTCTATCTCATTTACGACTGTGTTTGCAAAGAAGAACGAGTTTGATATTTGTCAATTTGTAACCTGAACTAATAAAAAAGTATCGTTGGAGTCGAGTTTTATCAGGAAGGGAAATTTAATAGTTTCGTGTGAATCTCTGAATCTCGGTAACAAAATCAAGACTAAACAAAGAGCAAACTGTGATATTTTGCTTGATTCTCTATTCCCAGAAATTGTGATATTTTTTTGGTCAACATCGGGACTAACATTAGGATGACCATGCAAGACTCTCTAGATGATATCGACTATATTTGGATCATCTTAACTTATTTTTTAGTTTAACGGCATATCTCTCTTTTGAACTATCAAGATGAGGAAAAATTATTCTGTAGGACGGACTTATCATATGACAGTAGTGAACGATAATTCCTTCCAATAACAAGGTTGAAACTAAAAATTCAAGTTTGGGCTAGGTATGGGCTAACTCATTTAGAAAACAAAAGCAAAAAACATATGGAAAAAATTAGGGTGGGTTGGAGCCACATCTGCCATAGATGGATCTACTACTGTCCAATGGTGTAATGACACATGACAATATTGAAAGCTAATAAAAAATAAAAGAAAAACAAACAAAAGATGCGAACATTGCATATAGGTAATGAGTCACAATTCAATGAGAAGAAGCATCGAGAATCAAAGCGGTGACGACAAACATTAATGTGCTATTGAGAGGACTACACTATTTGAAGTTAATGGCGGTATGTGGTTATAACTTTAGCTGCACATACCTCTAGAATAAACAATAATGTAAGAAGACATCCAACAAATTGTAGCACTATCACAAGGGTGGTATTATGTAACCCCATGATTAGTATTGATCAATGATCCATCGTGGAGATCTTTTGAGACTTGGGATTTAATTTACGATTTTGCCCAGATGAATATTTAAAACTCACTACAAAATTTCTATAATTTAGCGATGAACTTCAGTGATGGTAGCATAACCGTCGTTGAGAAGCGCTATATTGGCGACTGACTAACCGTCGATAAAGCATCAACATATACATAGCAACGGACCAGTGATAGACCTGTTCCTTCACTACAAAACATTTAATCCAGGAGCATCAGACTCTTCTTATTTTCATTTCCCCTCCCACTCTCTCTATATCTCTTGCTCCCTCTCTCACCTTGCGACCCTCTCTTCCGTGGCTACTATTCAAGTGACCACCCTCCTCCTTGCGACCTCTCCTCTGTGGCGACCCCCTCGATCCCATGGCCCCTCTAACAACCCCTCCTACATAGCCCCCTTCTTGGGGCCCCTCTAAGCACACCTCCTCGCCCGTCCCGGCCCAATGCTCCCATCGTCCTGCTGCTTCTCTGGACATACACCTTCCTCCTCGGCCTCCGGTAAACCATAACCCTCTTTGGCATTTTGGTGTTGCATTTAGGATTTGGGGGTTGTATATATTTTTCATTTGGGTGCTGGACATAGATACGATATGCTGGACACGGATATGAAAATATTGTTAGATGATATATATCCATTATATCTCCCAATTGTATAACTTGTTCTTGAGATGTTTGATTATTGTGAACAAAAAAGTAGATTCCCAATTAAGAAGAGGAAAATATATTTTTAGTACTCAAATATGTCATGTTATATATTTTGGATATGGATTTGCTTATTACTAGTTATTCAAGTCTACTAAGTTTATAATTATATTATAACATGACATATTATGAATATTTGTCGTATGTTGCAACATGTTGCTGGCAAGGGAAAAGTTAATTTTGGTATTTATGTGGAGGATATGTCATGCTCCTTGTGTGGGAGGGAGATGGAGAGTGTTGTGATGGGGGAGATGGAGAGTTTGTAAAATATTTTTCCTTCCCGTGTTAGTTGCCTTGGAGTCTTTGGTAACATCATAGGAGGAAGTTTGATTTATCTACTAGATCTTTCAAGTTAAAACATTATTGACACCTCTGTTGCCTTGGAATCTTTAGCAAGAACATAGGAGGAAGTTTGATTTATCAGCTTGATACCTTACATTGCATCATGTTCCTTTACTTCTAATTGCTTCTTTAACTAAGTACTCCTAGTTCTTTTTATTTTCTTTTGACACTTGCATCTAATCCGTATTATTTGATTGTATATTGTACATGCAAATCAATAAGTTGATACTTAGTTGATCGTTCATTAATATACAATCAGCTACATGCGAAAAATATTTGTTTAACGAATGATAAGGCGGATGTTAAGAAACTTCTTAAATAGGCTAGTAGCCAACCTTATTTCATGGATGGGAGGCTCATAAGCACCCTTGTGTCAAATGTTATAATCTACCATTCAAAGATGTGGATCTTGTGAGGGGGCATCGCTACAAGAATGGTTTCATAGCGAACTACAAGGAGTAGAAAATTCAAAGAGAACCTTTGTTTTTGCAATATAAATCCTCCTTAAATACGGAGGAGGTAAAGTCCAATCTCGGAGATCATTTCGAATATCGGAAGTAAAACCTGGCACGAGAGTTGGTATTTGCTGTGGCCGTGCCTAATTTTGATCGTAGGATCTGAATCCTGATGCAAAGTATTTCTATGACATATTTAAGGATGCTGACACTCTGTTATACCCCAAGTTGTAATTTTATTCCGTCCTGTCGGTGGTTATGCAACTGTTAAACCTCTGGTCTGATTTTAACTTGTCCTATGAGTACTATAACCAGATAATTTAGTTTGTTAAGGAGTTGTTGCCAAAAGGATCGAAGGACTTTCCTAAAAACTTCTACAAGTCGAAGAAGGTGATACGAAAACTCGGGTTAGGCTACAAAAAATAAGATTGTTGTCGAAACGGTTGCATTTGTACTGTAAGAAGAATAATGACAAAGGAAGATGCATTTCTGGTCATAAGGATAGGTACAAGCTAGTTCTATCACGACCCGCACCCGATGTAATACCACGAGTACAGGACAGCACCCAACCACGTGGCAGCATCAGTGGTAGAACGATATCTAGGTCTACTATGCTAACTAACAATATGTATCATAACCTGTCAAGGTATCTCAACTCCAAACGAAGGACAAATAATGATAATATTCATTCTCAATCACAATGACTGTAAGGAAGATAAATGGCACGATAAAGACATGATATGAAATATTCACAAGAAATTTAACATAAACATAGTGCAAGACATGTCCATAGTCTAAGAGTCATCTATCTCAAATAATATAAATCTCAAAATAATAACATGACAAGAGTCAAGAGTTGAAGACAATTCCAGTACTAAACTAGTCTAACTAAGTCGCTACTAAAGCCTCCTCAGCTGGAGCTAAGCCCTCCTAAATCAGCATCTCCTGATCTATGCCTACTATATCCTGTGGGCCGTAGTAGGTAGGACAACTGTCATATGAATTGTTGGGAAAATATATCCAGTCAGAAATGGTACAAAGTACACCTTTAATAACAGTTCCAGTAAATGATGAAGACTTTGTAACAATAAATAGGGAGAATATATAAGATAAAGTAACAGGTGCATGATTATAGCAAGACATGAGTAAAGCTGTAAATAAGTACAAGAGCAAGAGAACATGATATATTATGTACAAGAATTAAGAATAATGCAACCTATGTGAGTGAGCACTAGCATCAACATGTGATGGCTTGGAAACTTGCACAAGAATATATGGCCTGGTTAATCATGCATGCGGTATTTGATCAACACTCACAAGGATCAATGATATGTACAAGAAGGGTATGATCACATCTGATTGGTACAGTAGATCAACCCATGGTACGTTACGACATTAGATTCTCAGAGAAGGTTGCAAGCCTTCGTAGGAATCAGTGACCATATAATGTACAATAACAACAACAATGCTTGCACAAGGTACACAAATATATATAAGGAATAATATCTCATGACGGGATCCAAATATAATAATCTATATGACCATGTGTCAAGAAATCAAGGATATCTACACTAAATACAAGAAACACAGAAGATATCATAAACAGAAAATTATCAGAAAATGTACCCACCTGAGATCGAGTATGAAGTATCAACAGTATCCGATACGGTGCCTGGAAGACCTATATATGGAATATTAATGTCAATTTGTGTTTTAGAATCGTAAACATGCTATACTACCTCATTACTATGTCTCAAAGTCATTTGTAGGTCAAACTAGGTCAATACCTTGCTAAACTAGGTCATATCTAGGTTTTTGGGGTTCATACATTGCCATACCAAGGTATTCAATCTATACTAGGCCATGCCCTATGTAATCAACTATATTGTACACCCATAGGCTATAATAGGTAATATCCTATTTATTACCCCTTTACCCTATGCATATTACCTATACCTTAGCCTTACATGTATAGGAATATCCCTCTCCATTATCTATTACCAACACACTAGACTACATTAATCCCATTACCCTATCCCCATATATAAAACTAATTTACCTTGACATTTACATAGGAAAAACCCATATACATGCTACCAAGCCATCCCCTCAACATGTTACCTATGTCAATGCCTATTAGTCTAACCTTACCTACACACATAACCTATCCTATCTAATTCCTAAATCTTGTATGTCAATTCCCTTACCTTCCCTAAACTACATATCAATACACTCACACAAATACACTACACTCAATACTCACACATAACCTACATGTGCACATGCCTAGCGCAAGCCCCCTGCTATTGACTGTTGTTCTTATTTTCTCCTCTTCATATTCCAACATTAACTAATGTTACACACTAAAGCAACTAGACCTGCTGCCTTCACAGCTATCAAAGCCCCCTACTGGTACAATGTGTTTGGCTTACATACTAAAAACATCACTTTTGTATTAACTTTATTTTCTTAAATTTTGAATGAGAATCATATGGGCAAATGTTTGCATATTGTATTTATTGCAAGTGTTAATGCAAGTGTCTGATATTCTATATTATAGATAATATGGTGTGTGGTGTCACATAGAAGACCATATTATCAGTTTCCTATGGAATATGTAAATAGTTCACAACCTAGATAGACTTGGGCAATCCATTGGAAAGGTTGTAGTGTAATATGGTATTACTATCTTGACTATAGGTTTGCACTAGTACACATTGTGTGTATTAAACATGACCACTTGAGGTTGTTCTTTTTGTACTGACTACATAAGAGAACAAACACCTCTGTTATTATGGATGCTTATGCTCTTAATCCGGATATAATAACAAACATGTATATGTAGTGTGCATTACTTTGACTCATAAAAGTGAGATTTATTATGGGTCAACAACCTGTATGCATTGGGTAATAACATTGTATGTATGATAGGCTGTTGATTATAAAAGGAATCCATGTCCCGATACGTCGGGTTGATGATGTCCCCTTAAGGAGCTCATAAGGATTGTCATGTAAACCGTGTAGCTGGATTATATCCGATATGACAAATAAAAGTTGAGTGGCATTACTTAAGGATAAAAGATGTCGATCAATATAGTTGTCAGTAACTTAATTTGATCGACGGACATCCGATATCTTAACATGGGGAGCCAAATAAGCATATAATAAAAGGAGCCTATAATCATAATTTAGGATTAGAAAGGTAGTGGAACAATAGCACTTTAGTGGATCTAGCTATTGTTCATGGGCCTGGGTTGTGTGTTCGGGCTAAACACGGGATACCCAGATCCGTTAGGAGACCTAACCTTAATTTCTCCTCATGGTCCCTTCCATAGCCTTATATATATCATCTATTATCTGTCCGTCATAAAATTATCAGAAATAAGAAACTTTCTCTATATTTGTGATTCACGCAAGGAGAGAAAGGGAGGGTGTTCGACGTCGCAAAAGGTTGAACGATTTTTTTGTTTATTGAACGTAAAAATACCTGTGTACAGAGAAGGATGTCCTAAACAGGATTTTCTAAGTACAAGGGGAAGACCTGTGTACAGAGAAGAAAGTCCTAAACAGGATATTCTAAGTACATGGGGAAGAATTTCTGGAAAAGTATGATGATGGAGATCGAGCACTACAGCGGCTCCTTTAATACGTTGACGATCTGAGGATGGGTTAAACTTGCTCTGACTTTCTGATGCCTTTGATGGAACTCTAGGGTTGCCGATCAAGAGGATGCCTGGAGCTAGAGATTTGATGTTCGATGGTCTCCCCTCTTTGTTGAAGAAAAATTCTTTCTATTTATATGAAAAGAAAGGACATATGCGATGTGCATTAGGGTTCTGAGTTATGAAGGAATCTGCCGTCATTGTACGGTGCAAGCTTCTATGGCGCTGATATGTGGCGGACATTGAGATTCTCCTCAATCGATATCTCTGGTGGTTATCAAAATAACCGAAGGAGGAGACACATGGCGTGTACAGATTTGCTTGTTCAGATACAACAGAGTAAAGCTTGGGATTACATCTCAGATTTAGATTCTGATTGATGCTCATCTAAGATTTAAATCAATTTAATAAGATATCAATCATGATTAACCCCAATCCTATCTTTGAGAGAGTCAGTTTAAGCAAACGGACTGGGTGGAACCATGCTTCCTGCGCCTCTGGATAGGTCTGAGTACTGCTGTGCTTCTGGGGCGATGAGTAGACCGTTCTTCTAGAAACAACAGAGCCTCTGTGATTTTAGGCGACGAGTGGACTATGCTTCGATGATGACAGAGCCTCTATGCGTATGAGCGACGAGAAGTCTGTATTTCGAGGGACAAAGTCACTGTGCTTTTGGGCGACAAGTAGGCTTGTACTTCAGGTGGACGAGGTTACTGTCACGACCCGTACCCACTGTGAGGGTACAAGTACGTATCAGCGCCCAGCCTATGCCGCAGTGTCGGCGGTAGAACGTTGTTCTAAGTCTCTAACTAACCATCAACTCATGCAGTATATAATGTACTCATCATGATCAACTCCGAACGGAGGACAAGTATAAGATATGGTGTAACTCAATCACAGTCTAAGCACGATAAGATAACATAGGAATATCACTAAGAAATTGAAGACAACAAAACTACTAATATAATAACAACAAACCCAATAAAATCTCAATACATCTCAAGTCTCAAATCTCTATATACAATACCAGTTCTAAACATGAAAACTGAAACAAGACAGACTAGCTAAACTCCCGATCACTCCTGAGTGTCGGGGCCATAGGTAGCTAAGCCATCTCCTGGTCAGTAACATGTAGGGCATGTGTCCTTAGGGCAATCATCTATAAAATTTACAACAGGTCCAGTCAGGACAGGAACGAGCACATCTCATATAGAAAACCCAAGTAAATGACAGAGAACTATAATGCAGTTATAGACAGTTGTATTGATGAAAATGGAAGTTTATATTCGGGTGATGGTAAGAAAGACAGATAAAGTGCAAGGAAAGTAATAACTAAACAAGAGAAGAATCATGGCAATGAAGACTGTAAAAATAGAACTAGCTGAACCAGGGTAATATGATATAAAGTCCAGACAACAATGTAGACCAGTGTAACTCCAATGTGAGTCCAGTACAAGATGAATCTAATACAAGATGAATCCAGTAAGGGACGATTCCAGTTATAGTGATCAATGATTCCAGGGTGAGTCCAGCCTATACTCTAGCAGTGTGTTTTAAAATACCTCGACATGTAAACGGCTATGGGTAATCCGACACATCACACACCTGGCCGGGTGTGAGATGGCTATCATTCCAGTTTGATTCCAGCAAAGGATGATTCCAGTAATGGGGTATGTCTACATGTCTTACTCTAGTATTTTCCCTTCCAGCAAGTGAATCCAGAATTCTGACACAATGATTCAAGATGAGTCCAGCCACTAATATGAAGATACCAGTAAATGATTCAAGTAAATGATTCCAGTAGGTGATTCCAGTAATAGAAGCCAAGAATGATGATACCAGTAATAGAGGCCAGAAAATAAATGTGTGTCGTATACATGAATCCAGAAATATCCATACGTGTTCTAACAGAGAATCGCATACAACTAACTAGAACTGAAGTACGGTAATTGACAAGTAAATGAGAGAACTATCAGAGAATGTACTCGTCTGATACTCTGAAAAGAGTAGTGTAATGTCAGATGTCTGCACCAGAGTCACAATATCCTAAACAGAGCAGTACAGGTTATATTGTGTTTAAAACAAGGTAAATGATGATACAATGCAAACTACATGATTCTAAGCCAATTCTAGGTCCAAGTCAAACTTGGTCAACTGACTAGGTCAACTCTAGTCTAGTTAGGTCAAACAAGGTCAAACTAGTCTAGGTTGGTCTAACCTAGGCTGAATAAGTCAATCTAGGTCTCTAACCAAAATACCATACAACCCACACTAGTCTACTACCATAGCCTAAATTATACCTCACATAACAAAACCATATATGCATATATTATACAAATCAATATATGTCACATTCAAATTTATATATACACATGTAAATATACACATAGGGTAGCTATATAGGTATAGGTACTAGATAGCATACATATATATACATGGATATAGATAAGGTATCACAATACTAAGTAATCCTAATCAAGCATTCATGTAAATATATACTATAGATATATATAGAGAGTGAAAGAGGAAGAGAGGAGTACATGTATACATGCATATCATAGTGTGTGTACATATAATGGTATAAGGGGGTGCATATGCATGTAGGTGTAGTATGTCAAGGTTGTGACAGGAATGTGTGAGTGTGTGGTGTGGATAGGTTACAGTTTTAGGTAGATATGAGTGAACAATGTCAAAGTGCAATGTGAGTGACAGAAAAAAATGTGTGTGGCGGTGGTGGTACCTAAACCAAACTTATCTAAAACCAAACAAACACCATGACTCAGACATCAAAACCAAGCCAATGTGACCAAGAGTGAATGTAAGCATGTGAGCATTGTGTGTACTGCCAATGTGTGGGTGATGTAGGAATTCTCAGGAAATTGGTTCCCAGGTTATGAATCAACCCAATATCCATTAGAAAATCTAAACTCAGTTCACAAAGTCATGCATACATGTGCATAACAATTTAGAAAGAGGGACTGGGGGTTCCATTTCAGTTCACAGGTTATCAGTTATCAATGTGGGAAAATAGAAAATCTAAACTCAGTTCTCAGTTATTTAGTGTTAATTCGACAGTTCAAAATAATCAACTCAAAGTCCCAACTCCCATACCAACCAAAATCCAATACCAAGTTCAAATCAAACTTTGCAATTCATTTCAAATCTCAGGGAAACATTCAATATTAAAAAATTAAAACTCAGTCATTCACGTATGAATCTCAGTTTAACCATTCAATATTAATCCAAAAAAATTTTGAAATCCAATCCCCTTCACAAACATAAACCCCCATTCCCTTTGCAGTAAATTAAACACCTGTACATACATGAATCTAGCATGTGATTTAACACTAAGATTTTAGTTAAAAAGGATTTAAAAGAAAATCGGAATTCAACCAACATTGCTCAGTTAACATGAATTGACAGGAATCCTTTTAAACTGACAGTCTACCTACATCTACATATATATACAACCTGAACTGAAACTTGAAACAAATGAAACCTATATCTCTCTACATATCTCTAGTACATTAATCTGAAAATACAGGGACTCAGTGATGGTACATGGGAATGGTGGTTGAGTGTCATGGCAAGTGGGAGTGCAAGTGTTAAGGAGATGTGTCTATGCATGGGTGTGTGTAATCAAACAGTACATTTGTGAGATAATTTCTCAGGAAAATATGCATTGTGTGTGAATGACAGGGATTCAGTGATAATCTCAGAAAATGACAGTAAATAGGAAATGAATCGATTCAGTTATTCTCAGAAATTAAAAACAATGGCAGGAAATTAGTTTAAACATTGGAAACAATGTGTGGGAGGAAAGTTTACAGGCTTAACATACATGTTTAGCTATAACTCAGATTCAACATACATTTAAATTCTCAGGTTACATTTTATTTAAATCTCTGAAAACTCATTTGAAAACTGTCATTTAAATCATGTATCAGAAAAACCCCTTAATCCAAAATCCTTAGTTAACATCAATCCTACACACATACATGAACTAATCATGGTAATTTAAATCAGTAAAAAATAGGTTGAAGTCACTTTTAAATTCAGAAATTAGCATAACAGGTTGCATGTCTCAGGAATCTTCAGGATGTTTATGAAAATGAAACCAACTTCCAATCAACCATGCAATCCTCGACCTAGCCAATAAAAAATCATCCCCAAACAGTCATATACATCACACATCATTAAATGAACATTAACTCACATAATTTTAACAATTTAAATAACATTTAACTCTGAACTATCTAAAAAACTGAACATAGAGGAAAGGACAGTAATACAGTGTGGTGCGCGTATGTCCATGTCTCGTGAGCACGAGACCAAGCTCGACACTTCTCGTGGTCATACCTACATGTATCCCAACACTAGGGCTACACACTGGACTCGACACGAGGTGTCGAAGGGTCGCGTGTCCACAGCACGAGACACGTATCAGAGGTCTCTGGTAGCGCTCGTACGGCCAGTGCAAGGCCAGTGCAGCCATGGTTTCTTCCAAACCACTGCACGAATTTCGATGGGACCTTGGGGGCATGCTCGCAGACATTGCCCCATGAGCTCACCAAGTTTCATGCCAAACCGTACTGTGTCGTGTCCGCTGCGAAGCTCGAGCAGCAGGACACTCGTCCGGGCCAGCGCGCAGCGTGTCCAATACGGATTTAGACACGACAAAGACACGAATTCGGGCTCAGTCAATCACGAAATCAATACATATATATAATACAACAAATCCATTCAAATACTTTTCAACAATATCAAATTTTAACCCTTTGTGGCATTTAATCAAACACTCAACAGTACAACTGATACGTGTCCGATACGGACACGAAATGAATCCACCATGACACAAAACCAAGTCCTACAGCTAGGGGACACCTAGGGCTTCCTAAATATGCAATTAGATCTATAAATTACTGAGTTTAGGGTTCAATTACCTATTGGTGAAATTCCCAAGAAAAGCTTCAAAAGAGGGAAATCTCCTTGCTAGCCAATATCCCCAAATTGATTCAAACATGAGATTTCTCTCCATGAACATAAAGTAGGGATCAATTAGAACCCAATGCAAAAGATTTGAGCCAAAAAGGAGTTGAAATAAGGAAGTTATGGATTGGGGAAGAAGGCTCTTACCTCTTTCTTCAACCTTGTAAAAATTTAATAAAAGAGGCAAGAACATAGAGGAGAATATTTATAGGGAAGTGGGAGCCCTAATGGCTGGTCATAAGTTGTAAAAATTAGGGTTTGGGTTTCCTAAATTGGCCCATGGACTTAAGTTAGGATTAATCAAGTCATAAGCCATTTCATGAAACCATAAACCATGACTTAAATTCACTAAACCAATCCCCTCATTCTAAAATTGGTTTCTAATGACTAAAAGTAGGTTAACCTAAGACTAGGGTCACCATGGCTAGGGTTAGCTTCTAGGCTAGTTCACTAGGTCTCAACAAGTCAAGTCAACCTAGAATTCACCAATTCAACAAATCACCAAATAATTCAAATAAGTAAAAATGACCAAATTATCCCTAGACTAAAATAATAATTAAATCATCCTAATGACATGGTTAGGCTCTAGGTCATGCAGTCTCTAGGGTTTCACTAGCTGCACACCAAAATCACAAGTCACGACTTAAAATAGTTTTTAAATAGTTTAAAATAATTAAAAATCACCAAAAATCATAATGTGAAATAAATATCAATAAATAATAATTATAATTACAAAATTTCAAAAATACCCTCATCTGGAAAACTGGGTGTTACAATCCTACCCACCTTATAAAAATTTCATCCTCGAAATTAAGATGATTCGCACCCTTCCTAGGTTAAACCCCCAATCAATCAAAGTCGAAGCAACACAATCCTACTGGTCGTGATTCCACAGTTTCGAACAGGGTAGCTACACTATCTAGCAATCACAAGCAATATCCTGGTAGGTGCTAAGGGAAATCACACATAAAAGTGGGGAGGAAGAACAAGAAGGTCAAACCTGCTAATCCATCACCTGCAACGTCAGTATCCTCGGCTGCCATCGCAAAAGCTCCACTCTCTGGTGCTGAGCTACAGGTGGCCTAGATCCCTCAAAAGGAGGTACAATGGGACAATCTATCTTCTGGTGGGCAGCTGACCTACAGAAATAGCAAACCTTCAACCTCTTCCTGGACTGCTCCCAAATGTGTCCTGGCTTCTTGCAGTAGGAACAACTGATCGCCTTCGGGTCCTGACCCCGATACTGGTGCTGCACCTGCTGAACTCCTACTGGTGCCTGCATCTGCTGAATCTGTACATGAGGCCTCTTGGCCTGGCCTCCGCTGCTGCTGGTATCGTGAGCGTCCCGTCCCCTCTTGAGCCTCAGCTCAAGATCATCCTCAGCCAATAAAGCTCCCGTCAAAATCTTCTCGAAAGTGGCATCCCTGTTGCCCTTGGTCAATGACTTGACTTCCTTGACCAGACCCTTCCTGAACCTCTGGGCCTTCGTCGCCTCGCTCAAGCCCTCTACGAATCTGCTGAGGCGGCCGAACTCCCCAGCGTACTCCTCCACTGACAGGCTCCCCTGAACTAAGCTCTCGAACTGCGACTCCAAGGCTCTGAGCGCTGAATCTGGAAAGAACTTTTTCTTGAAGAAGCCCTTGAACTCCTTCCAAGTCTGTCCAGCTACCCCTACCCTGGGGTCTGACTGATACCAGGTACGAGCAAGATCTCGCATCCGGCTAGCTGCTGCCTCTATCTGGAGATCTGCCGGTATCCGGGCCAGGCGAAAGATCTCCTCAATATGCTCAATCCACTCATCAGCATATAAAATCCCCTCTGTCCCCAGGAAGTCTCTGGGCTCATCTTCTGGAACTGCTCTATCCCCGGTGTCCTCGGCTGTTGGATCACTGGTCGGGCTGTGACTGCCGTAAGGGCCAACTCCATGCCTCGGTCCTGTCGGGCCTGCTGCCGGTCCATAAACTGCTGGATGTAGGCGAACATCTGTACCGCATCCACGTGTCCTGTAGGCGGCGGCTGCTGGAACTACATCTCTGGGATGACTGGGTCCTACCTCCGAGCTGATGGAGGCATACCCCCTGCTGCTGCTACTGAAGTCTCAATATGAGTAGAGGTGGCAGGAGCTGCAGCCTCCTGACCCTGCTGATCTGGCTGAGAGGTGGCAGTCCCCTCTACAACAACTACTGTACCAGAGTGATTTGATCGTGTCTCCACCATCCTGAAGACAGATCAAACAAGGAAGTCAATACTGAGCAGGAATCGATATATCAAAGGAGGACAGTTATTTCAAAGAAGGCAAATCAGTACGATATGTAGATGGCATGATTTAAAGCAGAATTTTTCCTAAATGTGATTGAGTGCCTCTCCGGTAAAGCCTATCTCTCAGTCCAATCGCAGGCTCGCAGCAGTACAACTAAGTCGCCGTACTACCACGATATCGCACTAATACGACTCTGGACCTGCATGGGCCCATACTAAAAATGTGTCACGACCCGCACCCACTGTGAGGGTACGAGTACGTAACAGCGCCCAGCCTACGCCGTAGTGTCGGCGGTAGAACGCTGTTCTAAGTCTCTAACTAACCATCAACTCATACAGTATATAATGTACTCATCATGATCAACTCCGAACGGAGGACAAGTATAAGATATGGTGTAACTCAATCACAGTCTAAGCACGATAAGATAACACAGGAATATCACTAAGAAATTGAAGACAACAAAACTACTAATATAATAACAACAAACTCAAAAAAATCTCAATACATCTCAAGTCTCAAATCTCTATATAGAACACCAGTTCTAAACATGAAAACTAAAACAAGACAGACTAGCTAAACTCCCGATCACTCCTGAGTGTCGGGGCCATAGGTAGCTAAGCCGTCTCCTGGTCTGTAACATGTAGGGCATGTGTCCTCAGGGCAATCATCTGTAAAATTTACAACAGGTCCAGTCAGGACAGGAACGAGCACATCTTATCTAGAAAACCCAAGTAAATGACAGAGAACTATAAAGCAGTTATAGACAGTTGTATTGATAAAAGTGGCAGTCTATATTCGGGTGATGGTAAGAAAGACAGATAAAGTGCAAGAAAAGTAATAACTAAACAAGAGAAGAATCATAGCAAAGAAGACTGTAAAAATAGAACTAGCTGAACCAGGGTAATATGATATAAAGTCCAGACAGCAATGTAGACCAGTGTAACTCCAATATGAGTCCAGTACAAGATGAATCTAATACAAGATGAATCCAGTAAGGGACGATTCCAGTTATATTGATCAGTGATTTCAGGGTGAGTCCAACCTATACTCTAGCAGTGTGTTTTAAAATACCGAGATCGACATGTAAATGGCTATGGGTAAACCAACACATCACACACCTGGCCGGGTGTTAGATGGCTATCATTCTAGTTTGATTCCAGCAAAGGGTGATTCCAGTAATGGGGTATGTCTACATGTCTGATTCTAGTATTTCCCCTTCTAGCAAGTGAATCCATAATTCTGACACAATGATTCAAGATGAGTCCAGCCAGTAATATGAAGATACCAGTAAATGATTCCAGTAAATGATTCCAGTAGGTGATTCCAGTAATAGAAGCCAGGAATGATGATACCAGTAATAGAGGCGAGAAAATAAATGTGTGTCGTATACATGAATCCAGAAATATCCATACGTGTTGTAACAGAGAATCGCATACAACTAACTAGACCTGAAGTACAGTAATTGACAAGTAAATGAGAGAACTATCAGAGAATATACTCGCCTGATACTCTGAAAAGAGTAGTGTAATGTCAGATGTCTGCACCAGAGTCACAATGTCCTAAACAGAGCAGTACAGGTTATATTGTGTTTAAAACAAGGTAAATGATGACACAATGCAAACTACATGATTCTAAGCCAATTCAAGGTCCAAGTCAAACTCGAAGTCAAACCTGGTCAACTGACTAGGTCAAACTAGGTCAACTATAGTCTAGTTAGGTCAAACAAGGTCAAACTAGTCTAGGTTGGTCTAACCTAGGCTGAACAAGTCAATCTAGGTCTCTAACCAAAATACCAAACAACCCACACTAGTCTACTCCCGTAGCCTAAATTATACCTCACATAACAAAACCATATATGCATATATTATACAAATCAATATATGTCACATTCAAATTTATATATACACATGTAAATATACACATAGGGTAGCTATATAGGTATAGGTACTTGATAGCATACACATATATACATGGATATAGATAAGGTATCACAATACTAAGTAATCCTAATCAAGCATTCATGTAAATATACACTATAGATATATATAGAGAGTGAAAGAGGAAGAGTGGAGTACATGTATACATGCATATCATAGTGTGTGAACACATAATGGTGTAAGGGGGTGCATATGCATGTAGGTATAGTGTGTCCAGGTTGTGACAGGAATGTGTGAGTGTGTGGTGTGGATAGGTTATAGTTTTAGGTAGATGTGAGTGAACAATGTCAAAGTGCAATATGAGTGACAGGAAAAAATGTGTATGGTGGTGGTGGTACCTAAACCAAACTTATCTAAAACCAAACAAACACCATGACTCAGACATCAAAACCAAGCCAATGTGACCAAGATTGAATGTGAGCATGTGAGCATTGTGTGTACTGCCAATGTGTGGGTGATGTAGGAATTCTCAGGAAATTGGTTTCGAGGTTATGAATCAACCCAATCCATTAGAAAATCTAAACTCAGTTCACAAATTCATGCATACATGTGCATAACAATTTAGGAAGAGGGACTGGGGGTTCCATTTCAGTTCACAGGTTATCAGTTATCAATGTGGGAAAACAGAAAATCTAAACTCAGTTCTCAGTTATTTAGTGTTAATTCGTCAGTTCAAAATAATCAACTCAAAGTCCCAACTCCTATACCAACCAAAATCCAATACCAAGTTCAAATCAAACTTTGCAATTCATTTCAAATCTCAGGGAAACATTCAATATTAAGAAATTAAAACTCAGTCATTCTCATATGAATCTCAGTTTGACCATTCAATATTAATCCAAAGAAATTTAGAAATCCAATCCCCTTCACAAACATAAACCCCCATTTCCCTTTACAGTAAACTAAATACCTGTACATACATGAATCTAGCATGTGATTTAACACCAAGATTTTAGTTAAAAAGGATTTAAAAGAAAATAGGAATTCAACCAACATTGCTCAGTTAACATGAATTGATAGGAATCCTTTTAAACTGACAGTCTATCTACATCTACATGTATATACAACCTGAACTGAAACTTGAAACAAAAGAAACCTACATCTCTCTACATATCTCTAATACATTAATCTGAAAATATAGGGACTCAATGATGGTACATGGGAAGGGTGGTTGAGTGTCATGGCAAGTGGGAGTGCAAGTGTTAAGGGGATGTGTCTATGCATGAGTGTGTGTAATCAAACAGTACATTTGTGAGATAATTTCTCAGGAAAATATGCATTGTGTGTGAATGACAGGGATTCAGTGATAATCTCAGGAAATGACAGTAAATAGGAAATAAATCGATTCAGTTATTCTCAGAAATTAAAAACAATGGCAGGAAATTAGTTTAAACATTGGAAACAATGTGTGGGAGAAAAGTTTGCAGGCTTAACATACATGTTTAGCTATAACTCAGATTCAACATACATCTAAATTCTCAGGTTACATTTTATTTAAATATCTGAAAACTCATTTGAAAACTGTCATTTAAATCATGTATCAGAAAAACCCCTTAATCGAAAATCCTTAGTTAACATCAATCCTACACACATACATGAACTAATCATGGTAATTTAAATCAGGGAAAAATAGGTTGAAATCACTTTTAAATTTAGAAATTAGCATAACAGGTTGTATGTATCAGGAATCTTCAGGATGTTTATGAAAATAAAACCAAGTTCCAATCAACCATGTAATCCTCGACCTAGCCATTGAAAAATTATCCCCAAACAGTCATATACATCACACATCAATAAATGAACATTAACTCACATAATTTTAATAATTTAAATAACATTTAACTCTGAACTATCAAAAAACTGAACACAGAGGAAAGGACAGTAATACAGTATGGTACGCGTGTGTCCAGGTCTCGTGAGCACGATACCAAGCTCGACACGTCTCGTGGTCATACCTACGTGTAGCCCAACATTAGGTCTACACACTGGACTCGACACGAGGTATCCAAGGGTCGCGTGTCCTGAGCACGAGACACGTATCAGAGGTCTCTGATAGCGCTCGTACGGCCAGTGCAAGGCCAGTGCAGCCATGGTTTCTCCCAAACCACTGCATTAATTTTGATGGGACCTTGGGGGCATGCTCGCAAACATTGCCCCCATGAGCTCACCAAGTTTCATGCCAAACCGCGCTGTGTCGTGTCCGCTGCGAAGCTCGAGCAGCAGGACACTCGGTCGGGCCAGCGTACAGCGTTTCCAACACGGATTTGGATACGACAAAGATACGAATTCATGCTCAGTCAATCACGAAATCAATACATATATATAATACAACAAATCCATTCAAATACTTTTCAACAATATCAAATTTTAACCCTTTGTGGCATTTAATCAAACACTCAACAGTATAACTGATACGTGTCTGATACGGACACGAAATGAATCCACCTTGACATGGAACCAAGTCCTACAGCTAGGGGACACCTAGGGCTTCCTAAATATGTAATTAGATATAGAAATTACTGAGTTTAGGGTTCAATTACCTATTGGTGAAATTCCCAAGAAAAGCTTCAAAAGAGGGAAATCTCCTTGCTAGCCAATATCTCCAAATTGATTCAAACCTGAGATTTCTTTCCATGAACATAAAGTAGGGATCAATTAGAACCCAATGCAAAAGATTTGAGCCAAAAAGGAGTTGAAATGAGGAAGTTATGGATTGGGGAAGAAGGCTCTTACCTCTTTCTTCAAACTTGTAAAAATTTAATAAAAGAGGCAAGAACATGGAGGAGAATATTTATAGGGAAGTTGGAGCCCTAGTGGCTTGTCATAAGTTGTAAAAATTAGGGTTAGGGTTTCCTAAATTGGCCCATGGGCTTAAGTTAGGATTAATCAAGTCATGAAGTCATAAGCCATTTCATGAAACCATAAACCATGACTTAAATTCACTAAACCAATCCCCTCATTCTAAAATTAGTTTCTAATGACTAAAAGTAGGTTAACTTAAGTTAGACCAGGGTCACATTGGCTAGGGTTAGCTTCTAGGCTAGTTCACTAGGTCTCAACAAGTCAAGTCAACCTAGAATTTACCAATTCAACAAATTACCAAATAATTCAAATAAGTCAAAATGACCAAATTACCCCTAGACTAAAATAATAATTAAATCATCCTAATGACATGGTTAGGCTCTAGGTCATGCAGTCTCTAGGGTTTCACTAGCTGCACACCACAATCACAAGTCACGGCTTAAAATAGTTTTTAAATAGTTTAAAATAATTAAAAATTACCAAAAATCATAATATAAAATAAATATCAATAAATAACAATTATAATTACAAAATTTCAAAAATACCCTCATCTGGAAAACTGGGTGTTACAGTTACTGTGCTTTTGGAGCAGCAGACGAACTTGTGTTGGATGAAATGGTATCTCCCAAGTCACTGATAAAAGGTAGTTGAGCTTCTGGGTCAGAGCAGAATGTTGTGCCATTGGAGTTGAGGTGGTGTGTAAACATCACCAGTCTGAGCCTGAGGTTGGTGCAGGAAGTAGCCGCGCCTATGGATTGAAGGCATCGACTTTGAAGTCTTCTTTTAAAGAGAACTGAATGATTGCTCCTTAATGGACGACTACCTCTTTATTGCTACCGTTACTTGGAGAATTTTAAGGGCTCCTAGGATAGTCTAGGACTTAGTCGAATAAAATTTCTTTAATGAGGTTCACCGTGTGGAGTCCCAGGTTCATCACATTAATGTGAGAACTTTGACCGTCGGCCATGTGGCCTGCGTTTTGGACCACTCCCGTACTATATAAAGGGGGAGTTTCTTCTGAAGAGTCACGTCTTCTTTTTGTTCTTGTCCTTCAACACCATGCTAGATCCAGACTTAGCTTCGAGGGGCAGATGGCCTTACCTAAGTCACATTTTGGTTGAGGATTCCTTCATTCAAAGGGGCTATGCCTTTGTAAAAGAAATATTGATGAGCCTCGGAACATGTTGGAATACTTCTCATGAGGCGTTCGAACCTGGGCGACGCCTTGGAGGTCTTAGAGGTCCTGACGGCCTAGCTTGTAGGTGGATGGCCAACCCGGAGAGCCACGGGTTTGTAGAAGCATGAAAAAAGAAGAGAAAAATGATTCATGCGGCTAAGGAGCCTCATGCGGCTCGGAGTGCCCATGCGGCTCAGGAGTCCCATGCGGCTCAAATACATAGGCAGCTCGAGTAAACTCCCTACGACCCAGAGAGAAGCCACCTGTCTTTTCAAAACAGCTGTACCCAGCGTCACTCGACATAATTAATGCTCTGACGGCTGACAGCTGACAGCTGACAGCCCTGATGAAAAGTAGTCATGATGACTGACACAAGAGCACAATCTTCCTAGGAAACTGGAGAAAACTTCGCAACTTCGAGGCAAGTTTATGCGGCCAGACTAGACGAGTTCATGCGGCCAGTGCAGAGAAACCTATGCGGTTCAACCGTGAAGGTCCCCCTTGTAGCTCAGCCATGAAGTAACCCATGCGGCTCGGCCATGAAGACTCTCATACGGCTCGGCCATGAAGACCCCCATGCGGCTCGGTCATGAATATATTCATGCGGCTCGGTCATGACAACCTTCATGCGGTTCGAGTATAGAGACTATTCATGCGACTCGGTCATGAAATCTTTCATACGGCTCGGTCATGACGACCTTCATGCGGCCCAAATATGAACACTCCTCATGCGGCTCAATAATGATGACAGGACACGTGTCCTAAAGATAATCAAATTTTAGGTCAGATCCCAATAATTTGGGACACGTGGCAAGAGAATGAATTAAATTGATTCATTTAGATTTGCGGACATCAGCAAATCATCATGATGGAGATTTATTACAATCAATATTAATTACTGACATGATCTGGCATAATCCTCATTAATGGCCCAGATCCTTCATGCTCAAGATTAACGACCCAGATTGATCATTTACCAGGCCGTCGCCACTTTGAGAATGGGCAATCAGTGCAAACCCTAATGATGTCCCCCACTATTATAAATAGCAAGGTGATATTCCCTTGCAAAAGAGAGGCTCCCCCGATAATCAGAGAGAAAATACATAGAGATCAATCCAGAAAGAGAGAAGCTAGAAGAGCAATACGAGGAGAGCAAGAAGAGCGTTTCTTCGTCGACGCCAAGCATCTCGTCACAAGAGCCAAGGCTACGTCCGATCGTCCAAGGAGTAAGGCAGAGCTGTCGTCGCTTTCCCGAACCTCTACCGTCACCCCACAGAATCAAAAATAAATAATTGTACTTAGATTGCTGTACCTAGGTTTTGTTCCTAGGTTTTTTTTGTACAAGCGAGTTTGTAACGTGAAGTAAAAGTTCAGTCCTCCCATAAACTGTTCTGCTCTTTTATATTTCATGGCAAACATGATGGCGACTCTGCTGGGGACAAACTTCTCCACGGCTGAGGAGTTGGTGACGCAATCGGATGCAGCCAAACTTGGCTCCATTCAACAGATGCTGGTCGCCCGGTTCGACCAATAGGCATTTAAAGAAATACTCTCCGACAAGAGCGCTGGCCCGGTCCAGAAGCGAGCCCGCACAAAGAAGGCCCGCAAAGAATGGAGACCCAGATCATTCACTCCTACTGAAGCTCTTGCAGAGATACCCTCTGTTGCTCAAGACGGCGAGGAAGACTCTCCTGCGGCCCCACTTCAGACCGTAGACAACTCTGCTGTCCCTAAGTTCGGCAGAAGAAAACACTATGATGCTGGACCTGCAGGGGAAAAGAGGAACTCTATGCGATCCGAGCCACATAAGGGTGCTAGCCGTATGGAGAAAGCTCATGCGACTACATCCGCCAGCCGCATGAAGAAAACTCACACGGCCACATCTGTCAACCGTATAGCTTATACGGCAAGAGTTGCCAACCACATGGATAAAACTTATGCGGTTACTGAAGTCAATCGCTTGCAGAAAACCCATGCGGCCATAATTGCCAACCGCATGCGGCCAGCCTGCACGGTCGTGACTCCTAGTCGCACAAGAACAACTCATCCGGTAGCTAAAGACAGCCGCATGCAGACAGCCTGCACGGTTTCCAATCCTAGCCGTATAGTGTCTGCTCCACGCTTCTCTCGATCAGTCTTCGACCGTCTCTCATGCGGTCCTGCCCCTGATGGTTCTCTGGATGATAAGCCAGACTCCTGGGAATTCAACTTGGACTCTTCCTATTACGCACCCGCAAATGCTAAAAGGAAGAAGTCTAGGGCAGCGCGGGCTCACCAAGCCCAGTCAGCTGCCCCAACCTCTGACCATCGGGGCGTCCCACTGATTATCACGCGGGCCTCTAATGGAAAGTTGTATAAAGCTACTCGTACCCTGCCCCCTGCGGCCAATGGGCGGGATAGTCATCAAGCATCTCCCATTAACGAACGAAGGCAAGTATACGTGCTACCTTCGAATCAGGGAGCAAATGGGAGGCCTACGTACTCGCGTGCTCAGAATTCCCGAGCCGGCAAAGCAAGTGACTTGCGTGATGTGATCCTCCACAAGCGTAAAGAAAGTGACGAAAGCTCAGTCTGCAGAGAATCTGAAAATAAACATCAATGCACCCAAGTTATCATCAATTGTTGTTGCAACAAGACAGCATTACAAGAGGATCGGCGGTCCGTCTTCCAGCGGTTACAGCACCCAAATTCCAAAAGGGAAGCCTTTCTCGTCGCTTCCTTCAACTCTGCTCTAAGAATCCCTGGCAACGGAAAGGGAAAGAAGACGAGTACATCTAGTCCGAAGGTCTCAAGCAAGAAACTCTCTGCTAAGCAGTTGGCTACCACCGCTTCAGGAGGAGTCTTCCAAGGCACTTGCTCGAAGACAAAATCCGTTGCGCTTGGGGGTTCATTAAGCAACATCGAAGCTGGGGGTAGTACTCCCCCAAACATCCACGATAATCCAATGATCCAAGAGGATAATTCAAGAGAAACGGTGCTCCCAACAGACACAGAAAGTCCCGACGTCCCCAGGGACGTCCACAATTCTCAGGACGAGGCAAACTCGGAATCTGGGGGTACTATTCCTTCTGAGTCTGAACCAGAGGAGAACATCCCCACGTACCCGGACGACTTCTCAACGCAGGGATATGACTCCGAGAACACATCCTCCACCTTTGCTTCCATCTCCCATCGCGTAAAGACGGTGTTCATGACGGATGATAATCAAGAAAGTTCCAGTGATCGCCAACGCATCGACGCTCTAGAGGCCATACTTCTCACCTTGGTCAAATCCGTGGACGAGATCAAGGTAACACTTCCAAGTCTGCAAGGAAGAACACAGGGCCAAACAAACATAGGGCCCACAATCAATGCGGATTCGAACTCGACGGCACCAAATTCGGGCGATAATCCTTCCGAAATATCTGTTCTATCGCTACAGACGAGGCCAGAGAAGTGAGACGAGAGGTTCAAGAGCTCCGGGCTATGTTCGATGCCCGAGAAACTTGACAGGACCTCAGGATACGTCAACCGTATCTCGCTGTATGGAGAGAAGTTCCCTTCCCACCAAGATATAAACCATTCAACATCAATCCATACGATGGGAAGACATCGGCAAGCAGGTACATCACCTACTTCGATGTCACCATGGACCATCTGCCTCATGACGACGCCATCCTTACGCGATTATTCATTGGGGCATTGGAAGGAGTCGCCTTCGACTGGTATCGCAACCTGCCAGACAACTGCATCCGCTCATTCGCTGGCTTCAAGCACATGTTCCTGGAGAGATTCTACGAGGTAGGATAAGACGTCACAATGTCTACCCTCATGGACGTTGTTCAGGGAGAGAAGGAGCTCACAAGGAATTATATTGAGCGGTTCTGCCAAACCGTAATGAAGCTGCCTTCCGGCAACCCTGATTCCTTCCTAATTAAAATTTGCCAAAAGAGGTTGCTTCCCACAATCAGCCTCTGGATGGGCGAAAGTCAGTTCAGGGATTGGAAGACGTTCATCATCAGTGCCACCAGCGTCGAAGAACGACTAAGGAAGGCTCGCCAACTAGGATTACACATCTCAGAAGGAGAAAACAAGGGCAAGCGTCCTAATACCAGCAGCGACAATGGGGGTAGCCCCGCCAACAATCGGGACAACAGGGGCAAGCAGGCTATGGTGGCCGACACAGCCCAGAAGCTTGAGTCAAGACCGACAGACAAACAGTGGCCGCAAATGACCTACTCCTTCGAAGACAGCCACGTCAAGCCCATCTTGGACATGCTCATACAAGGAGACAGAATTCAGCTCCCTCCACCAAGACGGGAACCTCGGCCGGCAGATATGGAGAACCTAAAGTACTGCCATTTCCACTGCTACGTCCACCATGCTATATACGACTGCTACCAACTGAAACAATACATCCAAAATATCATCGATTCGAACGCTCTGGCCATTAATTTTGAAGAGGTAACCGTGGCAGCCAACACGGTGTCCGTACAATTCGGCAGCTTTTCTCCAACGGAAACTCAAGACGGCGTGGTACCCATCCCTCTGGCAACGATGAAGATTGCTAATCTTCCACCCCTCGAGATCAAGCTACTAGTCTAGTGCCCCTCACCACATCACGGGGGGAGATCATGTGGGTCCATCCGGACCTCGTACCTGAAGTGACTCAGTCCATACCACCCTCCGTTTGCAAGAAGAAGAGTGGAAAAGTCAAATCCTGCCACACAATTTTGGCAGATATCACAGCTGTCGTTACTCGATCTGGAGCACAGTCCCAACCTGTGACTGACAACTCAACTGAAGATCCTCAGCCAGTTACTGCTGACACTCCGGGACCGTCTTAGCCTCCGACGACTGACAAGCCTAGGCCGAAGGAGACCTGCTTCGACAAAGCTCTCCGAAAAGATGCACCTCAGGGACTGGAGAGGCCCTACAACTTCGACATCTTGGCGCAATTGGCCAATACACCAGCCAAATTATCGTTATACGAGATCCTGAGACTTTCAAAGGATGTTCGCACGACTTTGAGCGAGGCACTACAGAATGCTGACGCTTATCTAGCTCAGGCCAACCTCACAGGAGAGATCCCGCCTGCAGATCTCCAAGATAGTGCTTATACAGGAGCAATGCCCAACATCGTCTTCACTCCACAGGACATGCTCATCAAAACTAATCTGCATGATCGTCCATTATACTACACTGGATACATCGGGGACATGAAGGTGGACCGAATGCACATTGATCCGGGCTCTTCCATAAGCATCATTCCGAAGGGTCTACTACACCATCTCCGCATTCCTATGCATCGCCTGACGCCAACAAGCACCGCCATCAGCGGTTTCAATTCGGGCAGGAGCTACCCAATTGGGAAGATTTGCCTGAAGTGCCAAATCGGCGATCTCCAGCCAGAAGTAACATGTTACATCATAGATGCGGACACTTCTTACAATATCCTCTTGGGGTGCCCTTGGATACACGATTATATGATCATGCCTTCCACGCTGCACCAGTGCTTCAAATATGTCGACAAATACGGCTTCGTAAAAACGGAATTCGCCGACATCGACCCCTTCAAAGGAGTCGAATCCTACTACTCGGACTCCTACTTATACGAGAAGACGAAGAGGCACCTGGATGAAGACGAACAGGCTCGAACTGAGACGGCCTCAAGATCAGAAGAACCTCTGACAATCCACCTTCAAGCTTGCAAACCTGGCAAATTTGTACCCCTTGCGGCCACTCTGCGTAAGGATGCGATCAGCCTCTCGGACAAATGACAATCCGGCTGCCAAGGTCCGGCCAATCGCCGAGACCCACAACGGAGCCACTGACAATCAGGCTATCGAGAGTTGGCCAACCACAAGCAGAGAAGCTCAACCCCTCTGATAGGCCAATGACGATACGTCTTTCCAAGAATAATCATCATCCCGATGCCAAAGCTGGGACTTCTAGCGAACCAACTACTCCCCGTCCGGCATCGAGTACCAAGCTGGGGGTCGCTAGTTTGCCAACAACCCCATGTTTGAAAGCTATGATGATCAAGCTGTCCAGGTCATCCTCCCAGTCTTCATTTATACAGGGGGTGACCAAAGAAGAACCGGAGCTGGCCAAGTATGTGGCTGCCCACACTGATGTTCCTTCCGCGGATGATGTAATCACGCTAGAAAAGATACCTTACTTCATCAATAAAGGGCTATCTTTGAACTACCTCGAGCTTAATAAGCTCTGTATAATGTACGCTATGGAACACGGTATAGGCACTCACCTACACACACAGGTGACAAATGTTTACACCGCAAATCAGCTTATCCCAGTGGAAGACGCTTACCGCATAGTCGTAGGAGGAGACCATCCAATCATCTTCGGCCGAAAAGATGATCTACGGCCCTTCATCGTAGAGAAAGTCGATCTTGAATCAGACGCCGGGAGATTGCCTCTGTATCCCTATAGTCCCCAATCCAAATACCTCATACAAAAGCAGGGGTATGACATGGAGACTACACCAGGCTTATATTATGGCATCGGTCGACGATTACCCTTCAGGCCACCAGTCCCGATTGGCAAACCACGGGACTACTACAACAAGACCCGATATGGATTAGGGTATGTCACGCCCACAACGACCCCCGAAAGTTCAGATGAAGAATGTGACTGGCATTCTCATTCAACCAGGTCACCTACTTCGGACTCAGATACCAGCATTAAAGACGTATTCAGACAAGTCCTGTCAGCCAATATGGCATTCGTCGACGCTTATGAAGAAGATGAAGACATTCCTGAAATCCTCGAGTTAAAGCCGTGGGCCCAACAGCTAGATGAACAATGGGAGAAGCGTTTCGAGCAAAGAGAACCTTCCACTGAAGATGAGGTCATATAAGTTAATCTTGTTGATGAAGCCTCCCCAAAACCAATCTTCATCAGCCAGAGTTTGACAGATGAAGAGCGAGAGTCGCTGCTCCAACTCGTCAAGGAGTATATCGATGTGTTTGCCTGGAGCTATGAAGATATGCCAGGATTGGACCCCGAGATCGTACTCCACAAACTCAATATTCGTCCGGATGCAAAACCTGTCAAGCAACAGCAACTACGGTTTTGTCCCGATGTCATGAATGCTATCGAAGCTGAGTTCAACAAATTGATAGCCAGCAGCTTCATTCGTGAAGAGCAGCATCCAGACTGGGTAGCCAACATAGTACCAGTTCTCAAGAAGAACGGAAAGATCCGAATATGCATTGACTTCCGGAATCTGAATGAGGCATGCCCTAAAGATGAATTCCCTCTCCCTATCACAGATATCATGATCGACAATACCTGCAGCTTCAAACGCATGTCCTTCATGGATGGCTTCTCAGGATACAACCAGATCAAGATGTTCCCTGAAGACGAGAAGCACATATCATTCCGAACACCGATTGGTACATATTGCTACACCGTTATGCCTTTCGGTTTAAGGAATGTTGGCGCCTCCTACCAAAGAGCTATGAGCGTCATCTTTAGAGACCACTTGCATAAGACAGTGGAGTGCTACGTCGACGACATCGCCGTCAAAAGCCGTTCGAAGGAAGACCATCTGCAAGATCTCAGGACAGGGTTCGACCTAATACGAGCACACAACTTGAAGATGAATCCTACGAAATCATTCTTGGGTGTCTCCTGCAGGAAATTCTTGGGTTTCGTTATTACTTCTCAGGGCATTCACATCGACCCCAAGAAAATAAAGGCAATCATGGAGATGGGTCCCCCGAGAAATCTTCGCGAACTCCGAGGCCTCCAAGGTAGGCTAGCTTACATCAAGAGATTCATCTCTAATCTCTCCGGACGATGTCAACTATTCACCCATCTCATGAAGAAGGGAGTCTCTTTCGTATGGGATGAAGAATGCCTACACGCTTTCGACAGCATCAAAGAATATTTGTCAAACTCCCCAGTCCTGGTAGCTCCTGTTGCTGGGAAGCCATTCCTGCTCTATGTGCGAGCTATAGAACATTCTCTTGGTGCTCTGTTAGCACAGAACAATGATACAGGCCACGAACAAGCTATATACTACCTCAGTCGAAAGATGAATGGGCCAGAATAGTGATACACGGCCGTAGAGAAGGAATGCCTTACTCTCGTGTTCGCTATCCAGAAGACGCGACACTACGTCACGGGACAAACCATCTACGTGATATCGCGGATCAACCCCCTCAGGGTCCTCATGACCAAACCTGGGGCACTCAGCTCTCGCATTTCTACCTGGGCAATATTACTATCACCGTACCACATGATATTCGTCCCGCAAAAGGCTGTCAAAGGCCAGGCTCTGGCAGACTTTCTAGCAGCTGATCCAGGTTTGAAGACGACTAGGGTATATGAAGAGATTCCGGACGAGGTCACCAGTTCAAATGCAGTCTCCCATGATGCCATCTGGTGAATGTTCTTCGACGGCGCTTCAAGAACTGGACCCAAAGGCAACATCGTCGCTAGAGTCGGAGTGGTGCTGATTTCTCCCTCCGACTTGGTGATCAATCGGGCCCACTCACTCACAGAGCCCTGTTCAAATAATGTGGCCGAGTACAATGCCTTGGTCATTGGCCTCCGGCTTGCGAAGGAACTGGGGGTAGAGTATCTTGAAGCATACGGCGACTCGCAGTTAATCGTCAATCAGATTCGTGGGTCGTACGAGGTCCGCCACGAAGACATGATCCCGTATCATCAAATAGCAATTGACATCATCTTGTCTCTGGGAGGATTCTTCATAGAACATGTTCCCAGACTCCAGAATATTGAGGCTGATGCCCTAGCTGGTTTAGCCGTATCCCTAGCTGTGCCAAATTACGCTCATCATCAGGTCGACATAATAGGTTAATAGGTCGTGAACTGGTCTGTCCTAAGGATAACGTTCGATGCGTTGAAAGTTACTCCGCCCTTTCAGTCGACGAAGCACTAGACTGGAGGCAGCCGTTCATTGACTTCGTAGTATACAACATCCTGCCAGAGAATCCGAAGGAAGCTACTTCCATCAAAAGACGTTCTCTCAGATTTTTCTACGATACAGAGACGAAAATGCTGTATCGCCGATCCTATGATGGGTTATTGCTCCGATGTCTATCAAATACAGAAGCCAAGGAAGCTGTACGCGAAGCCCATGATGGTGTCTGCAGATCCCATCAGCCTGGCCCGAAACTGCAAGACCGCCTTCGCCGAATGGGCTATTACTGGCACGATGGTTGTAGACGCGTAGATTATGTACGAAAGTGCAAAGCCTGTCAAATCCACGTCGACTTCATCCACCAGCCATGTGAATTTCTACATCCGACTATGGCCTCCTGGCCATTCGAAGCATGGGGTATGGACATCGTCGGCTAATCACCCCATCTTCGTCCAGAGGACACTGATTCATACTCGTAATCATCGATTACTTCTCCAAATGGGCAGAAGCCATCCCATTGGCAGAGGTGAAAACTTCAAACGTGATCAGCTTCCTTAAGCATCACGTCATCTACCACTTTGGACTGCCCCGAAGGATCATTCACGATAATGGGCCACAGTTCACAAGCCACGCATTTTATCGGTTCTACGACAAGCACCGAATTCAGAACATTGTTCGACACCCTACAATCCAACAGCCAACGGGTTAGCAGAAGCATTCAACAAAACCATAATCAAGTTACTCAAGAAATTCGTGTCCTCTAACAAGCGTGACTGGAATGAGAAGCTTGGCGAATGCTTATGGGCGTATCGCACCACAGTCCGAACAGCCACTGGGAATACACCATTTTCCCTGGTGTACGGGAATGAGGCAGTCCTTCCATTAGAGACTCAGATCTCCTTACTCCGCGTCGCCCTCACACATCAGTTGACGACAGACAAAAACTACCATCGTCGACTACAGAAATTGGAGGCCCTAGACGAGAAACGCCTGTTAGTTCAACAGCGAATCGAGCTATATCAGGCCAGAATCTCCGGAGCTTTCAACAAGAAGGTCAAGGTCAGAACATTCCAAGTAGGCGATCTCGTTCTGGCGGTTCGGAGGCCGATGGTTATGACGCATAAAACTGCCGGTAAATTCCAATCAAAATGGGAAGGCCTGTTCATCATCGAGGCTGTATTCTCCAACGGCGCCTACCGCCTCGCAAAGCAAAATGGAGACTTGCTCATGTTGCCCATCAACGGCAAGTTCCTGAAGAAGTATTATGTCTGATCCTCGAGACATCTCAGAGTGTCGAGTTATGTACCTCCCCGTACCACTGAACTTACATTCTGGTTCCATACATCGAGTCATGTACCCGCTGGTACCTCTGAACTCATTCCTATATTTTCCAGATCATCGAGTCATATACCCGCTGGTACCGCTGAACTCGTACCCACAAAATTTCAGATGGCAGAGTCATGTGCCCGCTGGTATCGCTGAACTCACACTCATAATTTCCAGATCATCGAGTCATGTACCCGCTGGCACCGCTGAACTCGTACCCACAAAATTTCAGATTGTCGAGTTATGTACCCGTTGGTACCGCTGAACTCACCTGATCTACTACCCGCATTCTCAATGCACAAAAAAAGGGTAACAGATCCACAAAATCCCTATACAACCATGTCGATGTTACCTCTGAGTTGTTCCACTTCCACCAAAAACAAACCGCCCCCTCGCATAGAACTTCCACGTCCTCCTACCTCTGAGTCGTTCTATGTATCCTTCATTGAGCCCACTCTTGCCATGTCCCCGTGACCTCTGAGTGGGAAGGCTCCGTCGAAGAAACCATTTATGCTTGCCATGTCCTTACACCTCTGAGTAAATATAATGGTTACCCCTCGACCTATTATCCGTACCCACGACCGGAGTACGCCAAGTATAGTAGGTCCATAAATATCCTCCGTCAAATCCACTTCTGCCATGTCCTCACTATCTCTGAGCAGGAAGATCCCACGGTAAAAAAATCCCCATACTTGCCATGTCCTCACTACCTCTGAGTAAGTATGGTGGTCCTCCCTCGACTTATTATCTGTACCCACGATCTGAGTACGCCCAAAGATAATAGGCCCATAAACGTATTCCGATGACCACAAATGTCCTCAGTCGACCACAGATGCTGTACTGGGTCTCCAGTACACGCCCATCCCTTCCCTATCATACCTAGGAGCCTAGTTGCTCCATGGCATTCTCTTGAATACCAAAAACTTCCATAGCTGTCTTATTGCAAAGCTGTTCTAGGTATTCCTCTCCAAAACTTGTTACTCGTACCTAAAACCAAGGTACGCCCAGGGTAACAGGTCTACAAATAATCCCCCAGCAGGTCCAATTCCACAAACACCACAAGTACCAGAAAGAGAAGATGAGTTAAAATATGCTCATTTATTCAAAATTCAAAGTACTACATCATCTGGGATCACATCCCTTACAAAATGAAAACAAAAAGAAACATAAAAAAATAGAAAACTGATCACTGCTCCGGGGCACATAACGCCATGAGACGGTCCGTTAGCAAGGCAACCGACCGCTCAAACCTCTGTTTGGCCCGATGCTCCGCCTCTTGGTTCAGCACCGTCGTGTCCTCCAGATGAGCATGAGCTTGCCAGTTGTCCTCGAATTTCTTGAAAGCCCGCTCCAGGTTAACAGAAGATCGGGAGACCTTCTCGGCTTCCCGAACGATTGACTCCTGTTCCGCACGAGCAGCCCCCAACTATGACTCTAGGAAGGCCAACTCCCTCTGAAGTGCGAGAATCCGCTCCTTCGTGTGAGCTATTCCACGAGAAGTAGTCTCTTCCCGAGCCCTACAAGCTTGACTTCGACGACCCAGCCTGTCATACGAAGCGGAAAGCTCATCAAGGTCCCCCTTCACAACTGGTTCGGCAGTGTCTCGAGCGAACTTTATCCTATCTCGAGCGGCAATAAGGAAGCCCCGCTCCTGTTCAACCGTAACAGGCAAGTCAGCCTGTCGTAATGCCAGCAATTGGGTCACGAGCTGATCAGCCTCTACCAACTTGGGCTCCAGGAGCGCAGCCAACCCCACCCCGCCAGGAAGAGCCTTAAAAGTTTCAATATGACCCCGAGCGCACCGCAGGGACAGAGAAAAAGGGATCCCCCGTTCTACGGCAGCATCTACGCCCCTCTTTAAATGGCGATAGAAGCTGTCGACCATATCCTGCAACGCCTCGTCCAGAGCCTCCGAAGAAGCCGGCGTCAACGGGAGTATAGCTGGCAACACTGAAGAAGACGTAACAGAATCTGCCGCCCTTGCCACAAGGAAAACAAACTTCGTGTGGAAGGACGCATGAACAGCGGCCAACTCTTCTTCAGCAGCTCGCAGAACTTGAATGCTCGGCTGGGTCGAGAAGTCAATCTCCGAAGCCGTATAAGCATCAGAGGATGAGGTAGAGACCATCGCTCCCGGAACAAGCTCCACTCCTATCTGCCCGGATCTGGTGAGAGGCCCCTTGACATGAGTCGGTGAAGGAGAGGAAACGCTCCTTTCCCCCCGATCGCAGCAGGCCGAGCCTTCCCCAAGAACTTTCGATGTGGGAAGTAAAGGGTCAGGACCTGTAGGGCCAAGACAACCAGCGGAAGAGTGTGGAGGCTGAGGTTCGCCTACAGCCACCGCAGCCTCCTCACCAGCAGCCTCCGAGTCGAATATAATAGGCTCCTCCGCCCCAGCACCCTCGGGAGGGGATGCGGCGAGATCGGCGTCGCCTTGCTAAATTTTAGCAACCTCGGAGACAGGCCCGAGGAAACCTTCGTCACCCCGGGCTGGGGCCTCAGCAACTTGGAAGTCCTCAGCCGCCGCTGAGAGAGCCCCCGCAGAAAGGACCGCGGCACACATGCCACTAATCAAAGCAGCAAAGGCCAGATCAACCTCAAGAGTGGCAGACGGTTCATGAGAGCCCGGTTCGTCGGACACCTACAAAGAAAAATGATTAGGTCATATCCCAAAAGAAAGAAAACCACAACAAGGAGATGGCTCCAACTTGGTCTTACCTCCGGAACATCGTCAGCATCTTCACCCCTCTCCGTAATAAGTAGCCTACGAGGTCTGACCGCAGCTCTCTTTACAGAAAAGGTCACTCCTCCGTCAGTAGACTCATGTCTGCCTCGCTTACGCAAAGGACCAGGCACGACAGGCGGTGGTTCTATCCTCACCACCTCTGGTACAGATGGCAACTGATCTACCACCTCATCTAATACGACCGACGGTTGATCCGTCATCATCTCATCCGCCATGATGGGTGGCCGATCCGCCACTGCTTCGCCACCAGAAGAGAGAGAATCCTCGTCGTCCCGCTTGTTGTTTTCCTCAACTGTGTCAAAGGACTCGGAATCGGGCGTGGGAACCCTATTCGTCCCTTTCTTCTTTGCCCTCGACACCGTAGCCCTCTCCGCCAAACGAGTGCCCACGATGAAGCTAGTCCTCGGGTCAAAATCGACAGGAGGCTGGCTCGCCACAACATGGTATAAGGCCGCCATATACAAGATTTCCCCTGGCACGTTTGCTGCAGGAACTGAGAAACTAGTTCGAGTATGACAAGTGTCATAGTAGCTCCATGCCCTAATACCATCAAGGATGCTACCCTCAAATCCCAGGCAGGAACTGGGACACCCAAGGAATAGTTGACTGTAACCAAATTGACGGGCAAACCTACTGGGCAAGTAGGGCTCCAGGTACACAGTGTTGCGGTTGCGATAAACTAAATGCGCCGAGCGAATGTTACGTAACCAGAAACGCATCTTCTCAGGTAAGAAATGAGGAGATCCAACGCCATCAACATGGACACTCCTCACTTTCTGGTCGATAAAACGGGGAACGGACACAAAGAAATCATATCCGTCCACCCTCGCCAACATCCTCCGACATGCCGACATGGTACTATATTCCCAAGGCTGATGGTGATACCTGAAAAGAAATGCATCGTCGTCCGTAACGTCGTCTCCCGTCCCAGGCCTCACCAAAGACTGATAATGCAACAACAGCCACCCCAGCAGGTAATGATAAGGCAGCCCTATACGTTCAAAGTCCATCGCCACGTCACGAGCGATGAACTTGGACAAGAAGGCGCGAAGACCATGATGAATGTTGCACACCATAGCGGCAAGAAGAGCCAGCCTGACCCTAAAGGCCAACTTCACGGCAGGAAGAATAAAGTGACGGCTGATCCTCTCGATGGAATCTGCCCCTCCTGAGACCACATAATTGCGCAGCCACACCATTAAAAACCCTGCCAATAGTGCCTTCTCTGACAGCCGCCGAGTACCGTAATGAAAATAGCTGAAGGAGTCAATCTAGCTCCCAAATTTGTCATCCTTGGACTTCGACCTCTTAGCAGTCGACACCAAGCCTTCTACTTCCCTAAGAGTTTGACGATCTAGGGAAGTAACTCGGCCGGCAGCACTGAACTTAAAAATATAGGAGACCCAAGAGGTGGTATGGGGAGCGTCCCCTTCCGAGCTACCATCTTTCTTGATAGTCGTTTGGTGATAGGTACTATGGTGACATAACAGTTCTTGGTATACAACGACGAAGCCTGGGAATCATCGATCTAGATCCTGGAACTCCTCGTTCGTTGGAGTGTACACTTCAAAGGGCTCGTCTCCCCAAGGAAGCTTGGAGACAGTATACATCTCATGGAGAGCGAGCCCCAACTCCCCTACAGGTGTGAAGAAAGTTCATGTCCGATGGTTATACATCTCCAGAAGGGCCATAAACAACGGCTTATTAATGGGCAGCCCGTGGCTGGTACCCCGGATAGCATCATAAAGATTGACTTCTCGCAAAAATGTCTCATATTTCCGCAGAATCCACGAGGTCAGGTTAGCCCACGGGGAATAGGGTTTAGCCAACTCGGCAGTGCCAATCTGCCAACAGAATAGGACCCTTTTTGAGCAAGCTGGCTCAGGAAGGTATCAGCCTGAGAAAATGAGAAATTAGGGCCGGGTGTCTCATAAACAACGGCTTATTAGGGCCGGGTGTGTTAACCCCATCACAGATCGACTGGCCGGATCCTTGATCGTGCGTACTGACCCAGTAGTTTTATTGTAACGGATTTTACGCACGAACATGCCCGGTTTGGTTGGAGTGAGGGGGTCTGTCATCTGCCTGTCCAAAAAGATCATGTTGAACCACGCAAAATAGAAATGATGCTTCATAATGGGGATATGAATCGGCATCCCGTCCAGATTAAAATCCTAACTCTCGGAAGTATCCAGCACTCGGGAGTTTTTTATGATCAACGCATCCCCAAAGAGGAAGACCGGCCTCAGATGCTTCCCATTAGGCTTCCCGGAGCTCATCATGTCACTAAGGAATTGGAAAGATTGAACCCTGATAACATTCAGTTTCTCCAAAGACTCATTAACCAGGAGCTGCTCTGACACTTGACAAACTAAATCGTCCCGTCGCACATCCATGGCAAACTGATTCGAGCCCACTAGGAGTTCCCCCGCAGGATTTTCTGGCAAATTCACTGAAGAGAGACGAAAGAAATAAGATTAGAAGATAGTCAAAATAAAAAGCATTTGAAAGATCATTTAAGTCTATGCAGCTCGGGTCGTCACAGTCTCATGCGGCTCAGAACCAGATGAGTCCACGCGGTTTTGTTCATCATAGCCTTATGCGGCTTCGAGTCAGACGAGTCCATACAAATCAAGTTCAGATGAGCTTATGAGCTTCTGTGGTTCGGGTTCAGAGGAGCCTATGCGGTTCAAGGTTCACATGGACTCAACAGACGAACCTAGGCGCTGATGCGGCTCAGATTCAAGTGAGACTATGCAGTTCAAAGTCCACGCGGACTTATGCGGCCCTGGACAGACAGACTCATGCGGTTCAAGTTAAGTACGCCTATGCGGTCCAGATTCATATGAGCTGATGCGGCTACAAGTAGATAAGCTTATATGGTTCAAAAGTGAGCTACGCTCATGCGGCCCAAACCGAAAGTATATATGCGGTTCAGATCGAGTATGACAAGCTCATGCGGCCCCAAGGGCGAAGTGCTTATGCGGTCACATTGACGAACCTCGTACATGCGGCTTGTACATAAATTATGCAAAAGAGCCATAGCAGTTAGGGTTCTAAGGCAACGCCCTTACCAGCAATAGGTGGGTGAATGTCGGAGTGAACAGCGGCCGACGGAGGAGCGGCCACGTTCGTCGCCGCAGTCGCCGCAGAAGCGACCGTCTTGCCCTTCGCAGCCTTCGATGCAGCAACCTTCTTGGGAGCCATATATGCTTGGGAGAGACAGGAGTTAGAACAGCAAAAGATCGAAGAGAGCAAAGGAGATTTCCCAGAACGAAAGTGTTCCTATTTATAGACAAGGAAGGAATGCCTCGATCCGCGTGCAACATGATGATCGACTCTTCGGTCATCGAGGCAAAACGGCTGAATAATAGCCTGACTCTTGGGATCCTGACCCAAAAAGCGGCTCTTAAAATTTGACAGCAAGTCAAGAGCATTAAATGCAGAAGATTTATAAAAGATTTGCACACATGGCAAGAAGCTCATACAGCCAGACAGCCCATGCGACTCAGAGAGTTATGCGGCTGGGGTAATCATGCGGCTAGACAAATCCATGCGGCTAGGACAAAATACATCCATGCGGCTCTCGCATAACCATGCTTCTTACTCAAAGTATTTCAATTTTGCAAATTGAAAACTTTGAAGGAGGTCTTGTAGAAGCATGAAAAAAGAAGAGAAAAATGATCCATACGGCCAAGAAGCCTCATGCGGCTCGGAGAGTGTCACGACCCGCACCCACTGGGAGGGTACGAGAACGTAACAACGCCCAGCCTACGCCGCAGAGTCGGCGGTAGAACGCTGTCCTAGGTCACAACATCTAACAATTATATAACTAGCAGTTTGTACTCCCCGAATGGGGGTGACATAGTAAAAGAAACTCAATCACAACTAAGGAAGATATAGCACGATATGAATAGAACTCAAGGAAATGAAATAGATAAAACCATAGTCTAAGATAATCCCAGCAGTACAAGTCTCAGATAAAGAATATATACAAAACTGATCTCCACATAAAAGTCTAGCTAAAACATGTCCAACTACATAAAGATAAAAGCCTAACTATCTAGTCTAGGCAGTCGGGGGAAAGTCCTCAGCTACTGCTGGATCCTCCTGAGGGTCCAGCTCACATGTGTCATCCAGTGCTGCCCCATAATAGGTGTCTAGGCCAGCCTCCTCCTCATCCTCTATAATATTTTCAACAGGTCCAGTCAGGACAGGAGCGAGCACAGTACATCTCAACAATTCATAGCAGGTTAGAAAATATGAACATGCAGTAAGGTAAGATACAGGTACTGAAAGAAAAACAGTATGTAAAACAGGAAGAGCTGTAATAGGATATCTACTATACATAGAGAACTAACAGTGGCTAGTGAGTCAGAGTACGAGATAGCACATGTGAACAGGACAGATTTGCACAGGATGTCGAGGTGCACAGGAATCTACACTACAAGGAATTGTTCACACGACTACTAGCACTCCCCCGTATCCCCAATCAATACACAAGGATCTAAACAGGTTATGTTATTGCACAGGATATCACATGGGGGCCCATATAGGGTGCACATGATAGTATACATGGGGGCTCCGTGAACATGAGAGTACAAGATTCACAGGAGTGCACATGTAATGAAAGCACAGGAGTACATGATGTAAGTAAAACGCACAAGCACAATGTACACGATGCTCCCGAGGAGGATAACATCGCATGTAGAGATCCATATAGTACCAATCCGTGTGACCAACGTGACAGTACAAGTAAAGTAATCTACTGCAGGTAATAATTCTAAGCAGGATATGAAATGATCAGAGAATGTACTCGCCTGTATCTGAGTGTCCGATATGAATCGTACTGTCCAAGGAGTGGTGTCTGGCTCCTAAACAGAACAGCACAAGTCACAACAAGTCCAAAACAGTAAAATGGAGTCCTACTATGCATTATACATGATTCTAAGTCAATCTAGGCCAAAGTCAACTCTTGGTCAACTCTGGTCAACCCTAGAAGTCAAACTAGGTCAACCAAGTCAAACCTAAGTCAAACTAGTCTAACTAGGTCTAACAAGTCATTTCTAGGTCTAACTAGACTAATAGACACACCATAGGCCAATAGCACAATGTACCTATACCACATCACATATGCAAGTATGTGGATATCCCTATATGCATATAGGCTAGTATCCAAATGCCTACATATATGATATTCATACAATCACACAACTACAATATACCTCACACATCCTTATCACCATATAAATATACCTAAGATATACAAACATAAAAAGGCATCCAAGGCATATGTGTATGTGTGTGTGAGAGATAGAGTGCAGGAAAAAGAACTAAAACAGTGAAGGAAACAATATGGGGTGTGTGGTGTCTACAAGTGTGTGTGTGTGAAGTGAGCAATATGTGACTGTACAGTGCACCCAGGAAAAATCAGTGAAGGAAACAACATTCACTTTCCCCCCTTCCCATTCATTCTCAGCTTTGGTATTAAACATACAGTCCCCAAACATTTTCAAATCTCAGTTTATATCAAACAGTCCCTAAACAACTCTCAGGTTTTAATATCATACAGTTACCAAACAATTTCAAACTCAGACTTTATATTAACATTACAGTTTAACACAACATATTCAATCACAAGTGAAACTCAGATTTTGTCCAAACCTCTACCAATGCAAAATTCTAAGATTTAACAGTTCAACTCAAACCCAGGTTTGTATCCTCATCCCAAACTTAAGTTCTATACATTAGAACACACAGTTTACAAAATAATTTCAACTCATAATCAGTCCAGAATTTGGAATCCAGGATTTGAATCCAAACCATCTCCATATGACCCCAAAATCCACATACTAATACACAAAACACTGGTGAATATGCTAAGGATTAAAGGCTATGAATTTGACAGTTCAAACTTAGTAAAAATCCTTGTAAAATCCCATTTTAAAACTGGAAAAATAAGTGTTCGTATCATGTATCAGGAAACATGGGAAAAAGAGATTCATATCAACCAAAACTAGATTAAACATCAAACATGAGGTTGGTAATGAGTCTACACATATAATACGTGTTGTACAAGTGTTTTGTGTCCACATTTGTGGACACAAACGTGTCCAGAATGCAAACAAACCCAACGGGCAAACTGTGTGCACTGAGACTGGACAGTCTCGTGCGGGGGTGCACGCGTGTCGTGCACCCGACACAGGCTTCCCCAAGCCTCGTGTTCGAGCAAGGGGGTGCGCCTAGGATGTGTCCTCATCTGTGAGTGTCTGCATCATGTCGAAACGTGTCGTGTCCTGAATTACAATAGCGTATCAGTGGCTAACAAGTGAGAGTGCACAGATCAGTGAAATCCCCATGCGCGTCGGATTTCTCCCAAACCCGACCATGACTTGACACAAAATTTGGGGAGAGGGGTGACAGAAGGTGCCCCAACAATCTCCCAAAGTTTCGTGCCAAGAAGATTCGTGTCGTGTCCGGAATTAACCCCGTGATGCAGGGGATCACTGTAGCCCGCGCGCGCGTGTGCGCGAGGCGTGTGCAGGAGTGTCGTGGGGACACGACACAAGCACAAAACTTGCTCAGAGCTCCAGAAATGGCTAAGCGACATCAAAATACAAATTTACATTCAATTAGAAATCGAAAACTGCACAGAAAGTTTCTCAGAGATAATTCATCAAACACATTCAACAGTTCACTGATACGTGTCCTGTTTGGACACGAAAGGACACGAAAACCTAGGGTTTCCTATTCCTATAGTTAGTTTAGGTCTAGGACTCCCTATTCATGCACTTGAACCAGAATTTCATGGTGGAAATGGTGAGTTACCTCAATGTATCAAATCCCTCCAAAGAGCTTAAAGAGTGGGGTTCTTCCCAATGGTGAAACTCCTCCAAATCTTCCCAAATCTGAGAATACTCATAGCCAACAGAAAATAGGAAGGATTTAGAACCCAATGCAATTTGTTTGGGTCAAAAAGGAATAAAAATGAATTTTCTAGGATTTATTGAAGATGGGGATTACCTCTTTTCAAAACTTTATCAAGAAACCTAAAGGAGGCTAGCCCTAACAACTAGGAGGGATTAAATAGGGGGGGAATCCCTAGGTTCATCTAGGGATGGCTGACCACTTGATCTTGGGTTAGGGTTGAGCTAGGTTTGAGTCCAATCTAGCTAAGTCACAATAATGACTTGTGAAACCACAAGCCATTCACCAAATCAAATGATTTCTAACATTCTAATTCTAGTTCTATGAATCACTAACCACTAACTTGAGTCACACTAGGTTAGACTAGGGTCACTTGACCTAACCAAGCTCAACTAACTATGGTTAGTTCCTAGGTTAGTCTACAAGAGTCAAAACTGACCAAAATCAAACCAGTCCAAATAAATCCAAAATAAATTCTAAAAATTCCCATAAATTCTAATTAATAATAATAAATTTTATTTAATAAATAATAATCCCAAATAATTCTTAAAATTATAAAAATGACTAAAATACCCCTCAGTCTGGAAATGAACACTAGCAAGACACCAAATCATAAGTCATGAATTTAAATAGTTTAAAAATAATTAAAAATCACTAAAAATCATAACATGAAATAAATACCATTAAACAATAATTATAATTTCAAAATTACCCTCTTCTGAAAAACTGGGTGTTACAATCCTACCCACCTTACAAAAATTTCGTCCTCGAAATTAAAATGGTAGTAGTCCTTCTAGGTCATACATCCCACAATCAAAGTCTCAAACATACCGTCAGATAGTCATATGCGTCTGTCCAAAATCATGATACTCAGAATCTTCGTCGTGCTAATGGGCATGGCTACGATAATCACAGAGTCCTTGACTAAGGTACGTATCCTTAGGTTCATGGTATTTAAAATTTTCGCATTGCCGCATGCGACGGCGAAAACCTTAAATTCCCATACCCGAAAAATACATCCAAAATCTGACTATATGTCCTCACTATGCCAACTAACACGACCATCAAGATTCTAGATCCCATAACTGAGGTGACCTAGCCCATATGATTTTCTCAGAAGAAAAACAAACATAACGAATCACCAGATCAAACTTATCAACAATGAGGAAGCAGATATAAATAGATGGAATAGAATTTCAGGATAGGTATAATGAGACAAGGTAGAATGGAATCGAGAAGATCAGAACCTGCTAGCACCTCTCCTACTGCCTGAGCATCCTCAAGTGTCATGGCGTAAGCTCGTCCTTGCTGGCCTCCCCTGGCCTGCTGCTGGTGCTGGACGAACCTCTGCTGCTGAGTCGGCAGGGCTGGTCCCCGCTGCTGGCCTGCTGCTGCTCCGGCTCCTCCTCCCTGAGCTGTTCGTCCCACAGACCTAGGACAATCTCTCATCTGGTGATCTGCTGCTCCGCAGAAAAGGCACTTCCCGAGCCTCTTCCTGCACTCATTCCATCCATGCCCTGGCTTCTTACAGAAGGGGCAACTGACTGTCTGCCTGGGTGCCTGATGCTGGAACTGCTGCTGAATCGGCAGCGGCTGAAACTGCCTCGGCTGCTGGTGCTGAAAGTGAGGCCTCTTGGCCTGGCCTCCGCTGCTGCTGCTGCCCCCAGCTGGGTCTCTCCCTCTCTTGAGCCTAAGCTCAAGGTCATCCTCTGCAGCTAGTGCGTCCACCAGTATCTCCTCAAATGTAGTACTGCGGGCGTTCTTGGTGTAGGATTTGACTTCCTTCCCCAAACCCTTCCGGAATCTCCGGGCCTTCGTCGCCTCCGACAAGTCCTCTACAAATCTGCCCAGACGGCAGAACTCTCCTGCATACTCCTCCACAGACTGACTCCCCTGGACTAGGGCCTCGAACTGAGTCTCGAGGGCTCCTACAGCTGCCTCTGGGAAGAATTTCTTCTTGAACAGCTCCTTGAAAGCTGCCCAAGTCTGCCCTGGCGTACCGACCCTCGGGTCTGTCTGGTACCAAGTGCGGGCCAGGTCCTGCATCATACTGGCCGCTGCCTCAATCTGAAGCCTAGTCGGAATCTCAGCTAGCCTGAAGATCTCCTCCATATGCTCGATCCACTCATCGGCATACATGATCCCCTCTGTCCTGCGAAAGTCTCTCGGGTGCATCTTCTGAAAGTCTTGGATGCCTTTCTCCCGTGGCTGGTGTGGCTGCTGCGGGCTGAGCCACTACTCTCTCTACTGCTGTCACTGCCAGCTCAATACCTCGAGTGAGCTCTGCCGTCTGCCTCTGCTGCTGTCCTTGCTGGCCCTCCATGTACTGCCTGAAGAAGGCTAGCAGCTGCACTGCGTCTATCGTCCCTGGAGGTGGCTGCTGGTAAGGATCCTCTGGGATAACCGGGTCCTGCCTCCGAGCCGGTGGGTGCATGTCCCCTGCTGCGGCTGCCGAGGTCTCCACACGAGCTGAGGTGGCAAGAGCTGCAGTCTCCTGGCCTCGCCGTGCTGGCTGAGAGGTAGCAGTCCCCTCTATAGCATCCTCAGGAACGGCACGCTGTGCACGAGTCTCTACCATCCTGAAGATAGACAAACAAGAGTATCAATTTCTGAGAAAGAAGCGAAATAACAAAGGCGGACAATTATAATTCAAAGGATCAACTGACAAAAGGATTTAGATGGCAATAAAAGGAATTTTCCTAAAGTGATTGAGTAACCTTAAAATTTTATATCCTATATCCTATAACAGGCTGCAGCGATACTCTAGTTCGAGTACCACTACACTTCTAGTCGAGACCTGCATGGGCCACCACTAAAAACGTGTCACGACCCGCACCCACTGTGAGGGTACGAGAACGTAACAACGCCTAGCCTACGCCGCAGAGTCGGCGGTAGAACGCTGTCCTAGGTCACAACATCTAACAATTATATAACTAGCAGTTTATACTCCCCGAATGGGGGTGACATAGCAAAAGAAACTCAATCACAACTAAGGAAGATATAGCACGATATGAATAGAACTCAAGGAAATAAAATAGATAAAACCATAGTCTAAGATAATCCCAGCAGTACAAGTCTCAGATAAAGAATATATACAAAACTGATCTCCACATAAAAGTCTAGCTAAAACATGTCCAACTACATAAAGATAAAAGGCTAACTATCTAGTCTAGGCAGTCGGGGGAAAGTCCTCAGCTACTGCTGGATCCTCCTGAGGGTCCAGCTCACAGGTGTCATCCAGTGCTGCCCCATAATAGGTGTCTAGGCCAGCCTCCTCCTCATCCTCTGTAATATTTTCAACAGGTCCAGTCAGGACAGGAGCGAGCACAGTACATCTCAATAATTCATAGCAGGTTAGAAAATATGAACATGCAGTAAGGTAAGATACAGGTACTGAAAGAAAAACAGTATGTAAAACAGGAAGAGCTGTAATAGGATATCTACTATACATAGAGAACTAACAGTGGCTAGTGAGTCAGAGTACGAGATAGCACATGTGAACAGGACAGATTTGCACAGGATGTCGAGGTGCACAGGAATCTACACTACAAGGAATTGTTCACACGACTACTAGCACTCCTCCGTATCCCCAATCAATACACAAGGATCTAAACAGGTTATATTATTACACAGGATATCACATGGGGGCCCATATAGGGTGCACATGATAGTATACATGGGGGCTCCGTGAACATGAGAGTACAAGATTCACAGGAGTGCACATGTAATGAAAGCACAGGAGTACATGATGTAAGTGAAACGCACAAGCACAATGTACCCGATGCTCCCGAGGGGGATAACATCGCATGTAGAGATCCATATAGTACCAATCCGTGTGACCAACGTGACAGTACAAGTAAAGTAATCTACTGCAGGTAATAATTCTAAGCAGGATATAAAATGATCAGAGAATGTACTCGCCTGTATCTGAGTGTCCGATATGAATCGTACTGTCCAAGGAGTGGTGTCTGGCTCCTAAACAGAACAGCACAAGTCACAACAAGTCCAAACCAGTAAAATGGAGTCCTACTATGCATTCTACATGATTCTAAGTCAATCTAGGCCAAAGTCAACTCTTGATCAACTCTAGTCAACCCTAGAAGTCAAACTAGGTCAACCAAGTCAAACCTAAGTCAAACTAGTCTAACTAGGTCTAACAAGTCATTTCTAGGTCTAACTAGACTAATAGACACACCATAGGCCAATAGCACAATGTACCTATACCACATCACATATGCAAGTATGTGGATATCCCTATATGCATATAGGCTAGTATCCAAATGCCTACATATATGATATTCATACAATCACACATTTACAAGAGGGGACTAATATATATATATACACATATATAATTCACAAATTACATAACCTATGACTTATTGGAAAATTCCTACATTAGCTATGTAAGGGCACACAACTACAATATACCTCACACATCCTTATCACCATATAAATATACCTAAGATATACAAACATAAAAAGGCATCCAAGGCATATGTGTATGTGTGTGTGTGAGATAGAGTGACAGGAAAAAGAACTAAAACAGTGAAGGAAACAATATGGGGTGTGTGGTGTCTACAAGTGTGTGTGTGTGAAGTGAGCAATATGTGACTGTACAGTGCACCCAGGAAAAATCAGTGAAGGAAACAACATTCACTTTCCCCCCTTCCCATTCATTCTCAGCTTTGGTATTAAACATACAGTCCCCAAACATTTTCAAATCTCAGTTTATATCAAACAGTCCCTAAACAACTCTCAGGTTTTAATATCATACAGTTACCAAACAATTTCAAACTCAGACTTTATATTAACATTACAGTTTAACATAACATATTCAATCACAAGTGAAACTCAGATTTTGTCCAAACCTCTACCAATGCAAAATTCTCAGATTTAACAGTTCAACTCAAACCCAGGTTTGTATCCTCATCCCAAACTTAAGTTCTATACATTAGAACACACAGTTTACAAAACAATTTCAACTCATAATCAGTCCAGAATTTGGAATCCAGGATTTGAATCCAAACCATCTCCATATGACCCCAAAATCCACATACTAATACACAAAACACTGGTGAATATGCTAAGGATTAAAGGCTATGAATTTGACAGTTCAAACTTAGTAAAAATCCTTGTAAAATCCCATTTTAAAACTGGAAAAATAAGTGTTCGTATCATGTATCAGGAAACATGGGAAAAAGAGATTCATATCAACCAAAACTAGATTAAACATCAAACATGAGGTTGGTAATGAGTCTACACATATAATACGTGTTGTACAAGTGTTTTGTGTCCACATTTGTGGACACAAACGTGTCCAGAATGCAAACAAACCCAACGGGCAAACTGTGTGCACTGAGACTGGACAGTCTCGTGCGGGGGTGCACGCGTGTCGTGCACCCGACACAGGCTTCCCCAAGCCTCGTGTTCGAGCAAGAGGGTGCGCCTAGGATGTGTCCTCATCTGTGAGTGTCTGCATCGTGTCGAAACGTGTCGTGTCCTGAATTACAATAGCGTATCAGTGGCTAACAAGTGACAGTGCACAGATCAGTGAAATCCCCATGCGCATCGGATTTCTCCCAAACCCGACCACGACTTGACACAAAATTTGGGGAGAGGGGTGACAGAAGGTGCCCCAACAATCTCCCAAAGTTTCGTGCCAAGAAAATTCGTGTCGTGTCCGGAATTAACCCCGTGATGCAGGGGATCACTGTAGCCCGCGCGCGTGTGCGCGAGGCGTGTGCACGAGTGTCGTGGGGACACGACACAAGCACAAAACTTGCTCAGAGCTCCAGAAATGGCTAAGCGACATCAAAATACAAATTTACATTCAATTAGAAATCGAAAACTGCACAGAAAGTTTCTCAGAGATAATTCATCAAACACATTCAACAGTTCACTGATACGTGTCCTGTTTGGACACGAAAGGACACGAAAACCTAGGGTTTCCTATTCCTATAGTTAGGTTAGGTCTAGGACTCCCTATTCATGCACTTGAACTAGAATTTCATGGTGGAAATGGTGAGTTACCTCAATGTATCAAATCCCTCCAAAGAGCTTAAAGAGTGGAGTTCTTTCCAATGGTGAAACTCCTCCAAATCTTCCCAAATCTGAGAATACTCATAGCCAACAGAAAATAGGAAGGATTTAGAACCCAATGCAATTTGTTTGGGTCAAAAAGGAATAAAAATGAATTTTTTAGGATTTATTGAAGATGGGGATTACCTCTTTTCAAAACTTTATCAAGAAACCTAAAGGAGGCTAGTCCTAACAACTAGGAGGGATTAAATAGGGGGGGAATCCCTAGGTTCAGCTAGGGATGGCTGACCACTTGGTCTTGGGTTGGGGTTGAGCTAGGTTTGAGTCCAATCTAGCTAAGTCACAATAATGACTTGTGAAACCACAAGCCATTCACCAAATCAAATGATTTCTAACATTCTAATTCTAGTTCTATGAATCATCCACTAACTTGAGTCACACTAGGTTAGACTAGGGTCACTTGACCTAACCAAGCTCAACTAACTATGGTTAGTTCCTAGGTTAGTCTACAAGAATCAAAACTGACCAAAATCAAACCAGTCCAAATAAATCCAAAATAAATTCTAAAAATTCCCATAAATTCTAATTAATAATAATAAATTTTATTTAATAAATAATAATCCCAAATAATTCTTAAAATTATAAAAATGACTAAAATACCCCTCAGTCTGGAAATGAACACTAGCAAGACACCAAATCATAAGTCATGAATTTAAATAGTTTAAAAATAATTAAAAATCACTAAAAATCATAACATGAAATAAATACCATTAAACAATAATTATAATTACAAAATTTTAAAATTATTCTCTTCTGAAAAACTGGGTGTTACAGAGAGCCCATGCGGCTCAGGAGTCCCATGCGGCTCAAACACATAGGCAGCTCGAGTAAACTCCCTACGACCCAGAGAGAAGCCACTTGTCTTTTCAAAATAGCTGTACCCAGCGTCACTCGACACAATTAATGCTCTGATGGCTGACAGCTGACAGCCCTGATGAAAAGTAGTCATGATGACTGACATAAGAGCACTATCTTCCTAGGGAACTGGAGAAAATCTTCGCAACTTCGAGGCAAGTTTATGCGGCCAGACTAGACGAGTTCATGCGGCCAGTACAGAGAAACCTATGCGATTCAACCATGAAGGTCCCCCATGCGGCTCAGCCATGAAGAAACCCATGCAGTTCGGCCATGAAGACTCACATACGGCTCGGCCATGAAGACCCCCATGCGGCTCGATTATGAACATATTCATGCAGCTCGGTCATGATAACCTTCATTCGGTTTGAGTACAGAGACTATTCATGTGGCTCGGTCATAAAATCTTTTATACGGCTCGGTCATGACGACCTTCATGCGTCCCAAATATGAACACTCCTCATGCGGCTCAATAATGATGACAGGACATGTATCCTAAAGATAATCAAATTTTGGGTCAGATCCTAATAATTTGGGACACGTGGCAAGAGAATGAATTAAATTGATTCATTTAGATTTCGGACATCAGCAAATCATCATGATGGAGATTTATTGCAATCAACATTAATTACTGACATGATCTGGCATAATCCTCATTAATGGCCCAGATCCTTCATGCTCAAGATTAATGGCCCAGATTGATCATTTACCAGGCCGCCGCCACTTTGAGAATGGGCAATCAGTACAAACCCTAATGATGCCCCCACTATTATAAATAGCAAGGTGCCATTCCCTTGCAAAAGAGAGGCTCCCCGATGATCAGAGAGAAAATACATAGAGATCAATCCAGAAAGAGAGAAGCTAGAAGAGCAATACGAGGAGAGCAAGAAGAGCGTTTCTTCGTCGACGCCAAGCATCTCGTCACAAGAGACAAGGCTACGTCCGATCGTCCAAGGAGTAAGGCAGAGCTGCCGTCGCTTTCCCGAACCTCTACTGTCACCCCCCAAAATTAAAAATAAATAATTGTACTTAGATTGTTGTACCTAGGTTTTCGTCCCTAGGCTTTCTTTGTACAAGCGAGTTTGTAACGTGAAGTAAAAGTCCAGTCCTCCTATAAAACTGTTTTGCTCTTTTATATTTCATGGAAAACAAGGTTGTGCTCTGCCCTGCTCATTGGCGGCAACATACTTTTGTTAGGCTAGAAGTGCCTCAAAAGCTGATGCCCGTTTGACAAAGAATCTTCTTGTTGTGCTGTGGCCTGAGCTTTCGACGGGCCAATAGCTGCTTCCGGAAGTGCTGCACGTCTGGAGGGGGAAAGCTGTGGTTGAGACTTTGATGGAGACTATATTCATATATTCTGTCCACAATGCCTCTCTCCATGATGATCACACTGTGAAGAGTTACCCTGGCGTAGATTTGTAGGAGTTTTCAATTCGGCACATGTAATAACCAAGTCTTTTGTAACAGAACCTTGTAATTATATCTTTATGTAATCGTGACGAGTCTGTAGCAAACTCTTGTAGCCATGATTAATAAAAATGGCTTCTGAGCTTTTCATCTATCTGTGACTTTTGTCTTTGCTATTAGTGTGCTTGACCGCCTGCGCCTCTGTGCCTTCTATTATGTTAAGATTTTTTATGCTTCTACAAGTCCCCCTTCAAAGTGTCTCGAACTTGGGTCACGCTCGGCGTACTTTGAACAGAATTATGAACATATGTCTCTTTGTAAGAAAAATGCCTATCTCTTCTGTTGTCAGGGTGTCGTCGTGCTTAAGCTTCATAATTAAATGCCTTTGGCCGTCTACTCCTTATGTTTTAATCACGACTCCTCATTTCACGCAAATGTTCATTATGACCTTTTTCTGAGCCTACGTCGTTTTGAGAGCTTACAAAGTGTCTCATCTTCTTTTGTCGACGTGGCCCGGCTCTTCCTATATATAGAAATGTTGGAGGAGAGAGAAATTTTCTTTCTTTTTACCTACTCCTTCGCTAAAGCTTCTGTCAAAGTCTTACTTTTCTTTTAAACCCTAACCTTTCCCGCCATAGCTCCCAAGAAATCAAGAATTCCGGATGCCCCCGCCGCGAGTTCCAAGAAGGCTCGTGGAGGAGTGGAGAACCCCTGTCCAGTTGTAACAACTTCAAGGTCTAATCCTCGACCTGTTGTAGAGCCCACGAGGCCATCTAGATTGTCGTCCGTGAGACAAGCCAGAGAGGCTTCATCGAGCCTCCGTCAAGCCAAAGGGAAGCAACTGGCTTCTGAAGCGGTCGTTATTAAGCAACCTTCCGTTAAAAGGGATGTACGGCCACCTGTTGCGGGTAAGTGTCTGACTCTTTTGTTAGATTCTTGGTGTGTCGTTCATTCATGAGCATCGACTCTCAGGAGTGTTATCTCGAAGGAATATCGTTGTTATGTTGTCTTGACCAGGCATCTGTACGGTTTGCCCGTTAGTTAATGTGTAGTGCATTTTGATAATGCCTGCACGGAAGCTCCATACGTTGGTCATCCAAACCTTTTCATGGTGCTGCCTTTCCATTTTTTTTCGGACACCTTTTATTTAAGTGTAGTTCTTGTGCCCCCGACTCTCTTTGAGGATACTCTTCTTGCCTTCACAGGCTGCGTCGAAGGTCATGGTGGCGAGGAGGCACTCGTTGCTTCTACTATGCATCTAGTTGCTTATGGTCAGCCAAAAAGTCGCCTAACTATAATCCAAGAACATCCACTTACTTATGTCAAGATGTTGAAGCCATGGTTTCTCTTTGGTGATGAGTTGGTGCCGTAAAATGTTGAGCTCTTAAGAACAATAGAGGGTTGGTACTTCGAGAACTATGGCATTACTTTGTTTGTGCCCTCCATTATCAGTCATCCACCACTTTCTTTTTTCTCTTGTTTATCTATGGTGCATCTTATGAGGTGGGATTTAACCCCGAGAGGTGATGGTATGATGACAGGCCTTATTGAGGAGGAAGGGTGCTCCACTCATAGAGACTTTGTTATTGATGTGCCTGATAGTCCATCTGCCACGCTGCGGGTGTTGCTCCCTGGTCATCTCCCTGGTGTGTCTGCCCCTGAAGTACTTCCCTATCGTGCCTCTCTATTTGTTAACAGGATGTTGGCCACTGAGTGTTCTTATCCAAAGGGTGCCTTCCATGTCGCTGGCTATATTTATCCCGAGCTCAAGTAGAGGGAATTGTCTTTATAGGTGGCAGGAAGGTACAAGTTGGACCTATGGATACATGCCTTAGTCACCGTATTAAAGCTGCTGCACAAGGGATTGAGGTCAACCGGCCTTTTTTTCTTGCTTTACTGGAGTTGTTTAATCACCACACAGGGACGTTCTATACTCCTTGTGGCGAGATGGGCTTGGCTCTCCATGAGATGCGCGCTATCTCAAAACTGTCGTGTGGTGACCACCCTTACGAGGAGTACACTCCTTACAGGAAGGATTTTCTCATGTTGGAGAATACGTACACTGAGATGATGACTATCTACGAAGAGTTATTTTGCCACCACCAGGTATGTAAATGCCAGGATGGAGCGCCAGATCAGCCGTCTATCAAGGCTTGGACTAACTACATCTTCACAAGGCTTTCCTCATTGTCGGGACGGGTCTATTTCACCATGCATCGGGAGTTTAATGCTGACGAAGTGGACGATATGATGGCCGAGGCTGGGGTGTTGGCTCCGTTCGTGGATGCCGAGGGAAAGCCTACTTCCAAAGTCCATAATTTCTTCTGTCAAAATTCGACTGACCTGAGCCATAAAGCGGGCTTAGCCGCTTTCCTAATGATTTGGCTATGAAAGGCCGTAGTTCTAGGAGGCTTGGGACCTGTTGATCAGATTACTCAGGACCTGATCTTGCCGGCCATAAAGCTTGCCTTCAGACATTCTATGGCCTTGCTGTCGGCTATGGTCTGTGACATCCTGCGCGGCTTGCGAGAATTTTCCCAGAGAATAATCGGTCATGGAGGAAGGAATGGAGATTTCCTCTCGGTCGGACTTCCCTACCATTACCTGATGGATTGGTTGGCTTTGTACTGCCATGGTTTGATAGCTCCCAATACCCTTTTTGGATACGCGACACGGGATGCGACCCTGCATAATTATGAAGCTGTATAGTGGGTCAATCAGGACATTCTTGCCTGTAGATGGATGCTGGACAGCTTGAGAGAATATGCCATCCGTGTGGTTTTGCCTTCTTATAATATTTATTTGGCGAACGAGGTGCTGGCGGATGTGAATCAAACTCTCGGAGCGTTCCGTTGGCTGTAGTCTATCCGTCCCTCTCATCTGGTGTATCGCAACCAAGACCAGGTATATCTAGAGCCTTACCTGCCAAGCTGCTTCGTATGACAGTTTGGCTATAACCAAACTATGATGGGCAATCCAAGTTTCTATCTTGGTTCTAAAGGAAGTCTCCTGGATGGTGCCCGAACTTGGGGTTATTTCAGCAACGGTCGTACTAGCACTAGGTTTACCATCCCTTCAATGTATGGGGAGACGCATCTATTGTATTCAGCCTCAAAATTTTACTGTATTGCGAACAATTTCTCTCCGGAATATGACCGCCAATGGAGCTTACTCAAGGGGACGAAGTTTGAGGTACCTTGATCATCTTCGTACCTTCCTCAGAGGCTTGCCTCCTCGGAGAGCAGAACTACCGGTGGTTCCATCCGTCACGTGAAGGGAGGGAAGAGAAGATGCTTTTGAGCGACTCACGAAAGCGTCCGGCTTCTCCCGGGGCGAGCTCTCTGTTGACCCAAATCACAATCAACCAAATATTGATGAATTAACAATATGATACTTGCCATAATTCAATATGACACATCAAGATAGAACTCAGTGGACGTCTCTCTCCTACAGCATACTCGTTTCCAGAGTTTGTATGATTTTACATTTTATTGAGTCTAGCAAAATGTAAACTGAGTAGCACTGGGTATTCTTGGCTTAAACCTTATCCCAATATAAACACAAAGCTCCACCAAAGCCAGACTTAGCCACAATGGCCCAACTAAACTTTCTGCCAGCATGGAGACAGAGTTCGGGCCGGACTATGTCCCCTAAATTTTAGGACCCTAATTTTTAGGGTTTGCTGTATGCTAGTTGTCCAATGGCCAAAAATTTGAATTCTTGACACATAATTCTAGCCGAATTCTACCTATTCCAACTAGTATAAATAGGCCTTGAATTCTCTCATTTTCATTCATCTATTTATCTTCTTTTCTCTTCACTGTAAGCCTCATACAAGCCTTAACCTTCTTATCTACTAGCCACAAGGTTCCTAAGCCTAAAAGTTCTCAGTGCTATTCAGTTAAAAGTTTGTGCAAGAGTCAAAAAAGTTGTTTAGAAAATTCCAAGCATCGCCACGACGATCTTTATAAGAAGTTAATATGCTCTTCTGAAGAAAAGGCACGGGGTATAACTACTATTTCACAAATAGTGGATTTAATCCTGAGCTAGAGTTTTCAGGCCTGGACTAGTCCACCACGAGGGAAACCGGGTTAAAAATGACTGTGTTTGTGTATGCTCTCTTGGTATTTTTATTTCCGCATTTACTACTCTGATTATTTACTGTTGGTGAAAACAGTTAATTTTTATTTGGTCATTATTGTTATAAACTCTATTCACCCCCTCTAGAGTTTTCTATCTGTGCTTCAATTGGTATCAGAGCTCTGTTCTCTTAATAAGGACTAACATCCTAGAGCTAATCTATGTCAACCACACATCCTATGTTTTTCCACCATGGTGAGGGACAGTCCACTCATAGGCTACCCCTATTTGATGGAACCAACTACACATATTGGAAAACTAGGATGAGTTTCTATCTCAAGTTTTTAGACTTTAGCCTGTGGACCATTGTCACTGATGGTTACAAAAAGCCTGCCAGAATAGTTGTCGAGGGAGATCCCATCGAAAAACCCAATGACAAGTATTCTAACGAGGAAAAGAAACAGTCAAGTCTAGATGGTAGAGCTATTAATGCTCTTTTCTGTGCAATAGACAGGAATGAATTTAATAGGGTCTCGACATGCACCACCTCGCACGAAGTATGGAAGCTTCTGGAAGTGACACATGAAGGAACTACTCAAGTCAAGGAATCTAAGATCAGTCGTTTAACTCAAGAATACGAGGCGTTCAAGATGAAGCCGAATGAGACGATCACCCAAATGTTCACAAGGTTCCTTGACGTCATCAATCCTCTGTCATCTCTTGGCAAACAATACTCCAATTATGAGAAGATTCGCAAGTTACTCAGGGGCTACCGAAGATCTGGAACCCTAAGGAAACATCAATTATTGAAGGCAACGATCTCACCAAAATATCTATGGAAACTTTAATGGGAAAGCTGATGAACCACGAGCTCGACCTCAAAGACTTCGACGAACCGGCTCCAAAGGCAAAATAGATTGCCCTAAATGCTCATCGTCGAAAGGCTGATCCTGAAGAGCCTGACGACGACAATTCAGAAGGTGATGATCAAGCTCTTCTAGTCCGCAACTTCAAGAAGTTCCTTCGTTTCAATCGAAGGAAGAAGGAACAACAAAAAGACAATGAGGAAGAACCAACTTGCTACGGCTGCAAAAAGACTAGACACGCTCGAAAGGACTGTCCCTTCGTAAAGAAAGGTAACAGATATGAGAAGTCCTACAAGAAGCCTTCTTCGAGAAAGTACGCCAATACTAGTATTTGGCACAAAAGCGAAGCCAGTGATTCTGAGGAAGAAGATGACTCTCTTCGAGACACTGCTAATGTCTGCCTAATGGCAACATCCGAGAAGGTAACTAGCGAAACTCTTGATGACTTTACATTTGACGAACTTGGCAATGCTTTTAATGACTTACTAAATGATCACAAGAAAGTCATTAGTAAATATAAGCATGCCAAGGAGAAAATCAAAGACTATGTAATAGAGATTCAAAATCTTTCTTATGTACTTGATAATGTTAGAGACACTCCACCCACGAAAGTCATTGATGAGGTGTCCAAGCTTAAATTAAGCTTACATAATGTCGAAATACTTATTGAGAAGCAAACACGTGAGATCTCAGCACTCAACAAAGAGCTTGCTGAAGAAAAGAACAAACACAAGATCTCTATTGCTAAGATTGATGGTCTGAATGCTAAGTGCAATGAACTGAATGATGTCTCTAAGGAATTAGAGATCAGATTGGGGAAATAGGTTGCTCAACCTGAAACCCAATTACACAGTCACAAAACATACACAAAACACAAGACCACTCATAATAGTAAAACACGTCACCCACATGTAGCACGTAACCATGCTTATATGTACACGTACTCCCATGCAGCACGTAAACCACATGCACGTAGATATCACTCTCAATCTACTCATAACTATTATCCTACTACTGCACGTAGACATAACTATTATCATGCTACTGCACACAGACATAACTATTATTCTGCTGCTACACATAGTTACTATCCTGTTGTTTCACATAACTATCACCATACTGCATATAGACATCACTATCAACCTGCTCCTAACACAAATAAGCATGCTACTTGCACATACTGTAGATTACATGGTTATATCTCACCGCAGTGTAGAATTAGGAAATTAGTTGATACTAATCTATATTCATGGGTACCGAAGACTAACATTTCAGTACCCACAAGAACTTGGGTTCCAAAGGTCACATCTACTCGTAATGTAGGTGGACCTTCCTTTCTCAACTAAAAGCAAGTGGATTCTCGATAGTGGATGCTCGCAACATATGACGGGAGACGCAAATCTTTTTGCATCACAATCGATGAAGAGGAAAGGATATGCATCCTTCGGTAACAATTTAAAGGGCTACATCATAGGTAATGGTACTATTGGTTATCTTCCTTCTCCTGTAATAAAGGATGTCTGCCTAGTGACCGAGTTAAAACATAAGTCATATTGATGATCATGGATATGATATTAACTTTGGAAAAAATAAATATTATATTTATGATAGGTCAACGGGAGACATTGCTTTTGAAGGGATAACAGAAGATAACATTTATATTTTCTATCTATCTAGAAATACTAATAGTACAGGAAGATGCATGTACGCCTACAAGGATGAAAGACGTTTGTGGCACCAGCATCTTGGTCATGCCAATATGGATACTATATCCAGGTTATCGACAAAGAAGATAGTAAGAGGTCTGCCCGACATCACATTCAAGAAGGACATGGTATGTGCCGAGTGTGAACTGAATAAGGTAACCAAATCTTCATTTAAATCCATAAATACTGTAAGTACTACTAGACCCTTGCAATTACAGCACATGGACTTATTTGGTCCCAATAGAGTAGCCAATCTTGGTGGAAAACTCTATGCTTTTGTTATTGTAGATGATTTTTCAAGATTTACTTTGGTTTTCTTCCTTTAAAAAAAAGCGATGCTATTTCAGTTTTCAAAATCTTTGTCAAAAAGGTCCAAAATGAAAACGGCTACATGATTACTCGAATTCGATGTGATCATGGAGAAATTCTGATTTTGAAAATTTTTGCAAAACAAATGGTTTTGATCATGAGTTTTATTGTCCTAGAACTCCTCAACAAAATGGTGTTGTGGAGCGGAAGAATAGGACTCTTAGCGATATGGCTAGAGTCATATTGAATAAATTTTTACTTCTGAAATATTTTTGGGCAGAAGTTGTCAGTACAGCTTGCCATATTTTAAATAGGGTGCTTATTCGACCTATTTCGAAGAAAATACCCTATGAGATTTGGTTTGGTAGGATTCCTAATGTCTCATATTTAGAGTGTTCGGCTGTCGTTGTTTTATCCTAAATACCAAGGACAACTTAGGCAAGTTTGATGCCAAAGCTGACGATGGTATTTTTTTTGGCTATGCTGCCAAGAGTAAGGGATATATAGTGTTCAACAAACACTCAATAATTGTAGAAGAATCTAATAATGTGTCTTTTGATGAGGAAAATAGTATAGCGGCTATCCTCGACGATGATATTGAACTATCAACTTCCACGCCGATGAATACCACCATTGAAACCTTCTCTGGAGGGCTTACCGAAGAAGTTCGAGTTCAAGCCGTCACACCCAGAAAACTTGGTAATAGGTGAGTTATCACGCGGAGTCAGTACTCGATCATCTTTATGAGATTCTATTGCTAGCACTGCTTTCATTTTGCAAATTGAGACTAAAATTATTTTAGATGCTTTTAATGATGAATTTTGGATTTTCTCTATACAAGAAGAACTCAACCTGTCACGACCCGCACCCACTGTGAGGGTACAAGTACGTAACAGCGCCCAGCCTATGCCACAGTATCGACGGTAGATCGCTGTTCTAGGTCACTATCTAAACAACAACTCACGCAATTATATAATGTACTTGTGAAAATCTCAACTCTGAACGGAGGACAAGTATAGATATAATGAAATCTCAATCATAGTCTAAGCACGATATGATAACACAGAAGTTTATAACTAAGACTAAATAATAACAACGAAACCAACTGCTAGATAATAATAATCTCAAACAATCTCAAAACAAAACAATATCTCAACTTATTACAATTCAAGTTCTAAAACATGAAAACTAAACCAAGTCTACTAGCTAGTCTCCCAATCACGCCTGAGTGTCGGGACCAAAGGTAGCTAAGCCATCCCCTGCTCCAAGGCAATTAGGACAATGTCCTCAGGGCAATCATTTGTAATATTTTCAACAGGTCCAGTCAGGACAAGAACGAGCACAATACATCTCACGCAGTTTATATCATGTCAGAAAATATAAAGCAAGCAATAGAGTAAGATACATGAAATGCTGTAAGAAGATGTACATGAAAATAGAAGAGATATTTGATAAATGGAAATATATACATGATAAGTAAGAACTGTAAGTCACTAGTGATTTAGAGTACGAGATGGCATGTAATTGGCTTGGGTTGAACATGATATACATGGATGAACATGAGGGACACCAGCCAAGCAGGCTGTGTTGTACATAATAACACATGAAAAGTAACAGAATGAACATGATGGGTAAATTATATGACCATTTATACTCACACCTACTCACAATCAATACACAAGGATCCAGTCAAGTTACGTTACGAATATGATGTTTTGGTTACACACGAAGCATATGAGAAAACATGAACGTACATAAGAGCACATGAAAGTACATGAGCATACATGAAAGCACATGAGAGAACATGAGAGTACATAAATAACACAAGAGCAAGGAATACATGATGTACAAGAAACACATGACATAAAATATCCGATGAGCCCGCTAAGGGGGATAACATCCCATGAAAAGATCCATATAGTACCAATCCGTGATGATATCGTGTCAGCATCAAGTAAAATAATCTAGAACCAGAATATAAATACTAACAAGTATGAAATGGTCAAAGAATTTACTCACCTGCGATCTGAATGTCTATGAGAATATACTGTCCGAATCGAGGTATATGACTCCTATTTAGAGCAACACAAGTCAAGATGTATACAAGTGGTTAAAATGAAGTGTACAATGCATCTACATGATTTCTAGGTCAATCTAGGTCAAAGTCAAGTCTCGGTCAAACCAAGTCAATATCTAGTCAAACTAGGTCAACAACAAGGTTATCTTGGTCAACAGGTCAACTTAAGCTATCAAGGGTCAATTTGGTCAATGGTCAACTATTGGTCAACTTTAGGGTTGGTCAACTAAGTCACTCTTAGTCACCCACTAGGCATACCAGTCTATTTGGTCAATATCTAGTCAATCTAGTCAGTTTGCTAATACTAGTTTATATCCTATATGATGTATCTTACACTTATATCAATACTCATATTATCCTAGCCATGTACTTATATTAATCTTATCACACAATACATATGAATCCTAGTTGATACTCCTTGATATCTTAACTGTTACTAACAAGACACTAATACTACCCTTAGACACCACTCATCTACTAGATACCCTCTCCTCCTAAACACTAAACAGTAGTTACATAGGCTCATGGCCATTCTGGCCAGTTAACTAAGTGGCTGCCCCACATATGTCACGACCCGCACCCGCTTTTCGGACGCGAGAGCGTGAGCAAGCCCAGCTACGCATCGAGCGGACTCCAGCCCATCTCGAATACGTAAACGTTGTCAAGGCTATGGTTTACTGCCAAATCATGGCAATGCAATCTATATCTCAATCCATAATAAGAATATGAAACATGAATGAACACTATGGGTCGTGGTCTGCAGCCCACTAGCATAAATGTCCGATAAGACTCTAAGGAATATAACAAGAGTCTACAACTGAAACAAGGAACATGATATCTCATGATAAGGAATGAAAAGCACGAGCGGATAATAAACACAATAACGATACCTGAATCCCGCAAGAACCGCAAATCCTCCGCCATCCAGAACTACTAGCTAACTCCATACAATCGCTAAACCTGAGGTGATCATCAGGTCCTCAGAGGACATAGCAAGATACATAATATACATGCCTATCTAACAGTTTTATCATGCGCAAGGAAATAAACAAGAAAGAACAAGGACAAGATAAATGACTACGAACACAAACACGAATACGAAAACGAACACGAATACGAACACTAGAACAACTACGTATAAATGAACTGCCGGATGAACGATAATCACGAGATCAATGGAAGAAACCAAACCCTCATCCCGAGTGTGGACTCACGGGTTTGAACTAAACACTAACCCTCGTCCCGAGTGTGGACTCTCTGGTTAGTACTAACCCTCGTCCCGAATGTGGACTCTCTAGTTAGTTCACGACAAGGCACCCTCGTCCCGAGTGTGGACTCTCTGGTGCAAATACTACATCCTCGTCCCGTGTGTGGACTCTCTGATGTAAACACCGTCGTCCCGAACGTGGACTCTCTGGTGCAAGTCAAGTCAAGTAAAGTCTACACCCTCGTCCCGAGCGTGGACTCTCTGGTGCAAATAATTGACATCCTAGTCCCTAGCGTGGACTCACGGATGTAAACAGATCAAGGAAAACACCCTCGTCCCGAGTGTGGACTCTCTGGTGCCAAGGAAACAATGTCAAGGATTTAGCAGTTCACTTACAGGTACTTGTTCTATGACACGACTCAAGCAAGGTACTGACGAGAACTCCAAATGTGAAACACAAGGCCAAAACATGAACATGGCTATAAACAATAAAAACAACTCCACAGAAAATAACACGAAAAGCACATGTCCATAAACAATTAAAACTGGGAAATGAAATACAATACATGTAAATAAAACTGTAGGGGAAGGCAAGGTATACTTGCCTGGAGGTTGCACGCAGATCCAACAAATATATAGTCAACCGATAAACCAAGAAGTCCAAGTCATCACAACTGTCTCCGAAAGCTGGCTGTGACAGGAGAACTTATTAGTTCGGCTTTGGGGTCACGTACTTGTGCGCTGCGAGGCTGACAGCAACGATCACGACGAGGGAGGAAAGCATGCGAGGATGGAGGGAGACATGGCCATAACGGTCTGATTCTTGGTGGCGGAGATGACGACTATGGTGTCGTTCCGTCGTGGACGAAATACTGGTGTGGCAGGAGGTTTGATTCGAGAGATGGTACACGAACTCGTCCACCATGTCCCATAGCTACGGGTTAGGCAGCTGCATGGTGACGGTCCCGTGGGGCACGACGCCGAAGAGGCTGCAGTAGCTGTCCCAGTTCTCGATGCGGTGGCGTGCGGAGGGGCGAGGTTGGCGTAGGCGTGGCGGAACCACATCTCGCGGTAGAGGAGGCAGAAGACGTGGTCATTGTCGACATAGGGGGCGACGGCCTCGGCGGAGGGCCAGAGGCTCGCGGAACATGCGCTCGGAGAGGAGGAGGAAGCTGTCTCGTGCATCTGGTGGATCTCGTAGACGTTCTTGTCGCAGAGGTGGCGGTAGAGGTGGGCAACGAGGCTCTTGACGGAGTCTGGGACGAAGTCGAGGTCGTAGGGGAGATCGGTGTAGGGAGCGGCGGCCATGGCTCATTTGTTAGGGTTTTTCCCTCTCTCTCTGATCATATATATACCGAGGAGTTTTGGTGTTATGAACTCAGGTTGGGGGTTTCCTTTGCTCGTGTATAGGCTGGGTTTGGGGTCCAAGCTATTGGGCCGGTTTCCTTTGCTCGTGTATAGGTGGGTTTGTTTGATTTTTATTTCTATCTCGTCCATAAAGTCCATAAAAATATGGTATGGTCCGTATTCCCTATCCCATTGGGAGTAAATATATACACATTGATCAAGTTTATTACTTACTGTAGTATCAATGGAAAAACTTATAAATGAAAAAGTTTGATAGGAGAACCATTGATTATACAAAGCTATAATGCAAATATACCTTTATCAACAAACTCAGACACATGTGTGCTAAGAACTAACCAGAATAAATAATTAGAAGGTAATCATGTTCAAATATGACAGCATCAGCCATCTTTCACCATTGCCAATAATGTGATAAATTTTCACTAAAATGAAATAGTTGAATGAGGCAGTACTCTGAACTCACATTCTGTAATTAAGCAACATCAACAACCTAAATCAGTGTTCTAAAAATTGCCAATTAAATCAAATAAATAAAAAATTTCAAAAATTTCTGGGAAGGAAGGCTACAAATCTACCCACCTTAAAAATAATTTCGTCCTCGAAATTCTAATTCATATTTATTCCTAAAAATCAAAGTCTACTATTTCCTTAATCTCCTCAAATTTAATATCTCCAAAAATATTTTACATCTCCTCCAAATCACTTTGTAACTTCATAACCTCTAGGACTTCTACCCACCTTTGGTCACACTATATCTCAAAACTAAAATTTTATAATCTTCTAACTAGTTGCTAACAATTCTACCGACAAATATATAGGCATATGGCAACTATAATCCCTCATATCTATAAACAACCAAATATTCAATAGTCAAGCAATATTATACTATAATTTAAGAATTTCTGATAAATTCTAGACAGCACGATCATTCGTCACCTCGAAATAAAAGGGACGAGAATCAATGGTACGAAAAGCAAGGAAGTATAATCGAGAGCAATTATGGAGTTTTCAAGGATGTGGAGAATTTCTAGGAGAATTTTCAAGACAGAGTGGATTGAGATTTCTAGGGGTTTGGTCAGTTGCGCAGGCTCGTATCAGTACAGTTACGTAACCGATACGATATGCTCGACCTGCATGGGCCACCAAAAAAACTTGTCACGACCCGCACCCGCTTTTCGGACGCGAGAGCGTGAGCAAGCCCAGCTACGCATCGAGCGGACTCCAGCCCATCTCGAATACGTAAACGCTGTCAAGGCTATGGTTTACTGCCAAATCATGGCAATGCAATCTATATCTCAATCCACAATAAGAATATGAAACATGAATGAACACTATGGGTCGTGGTCTGCAGCCCACTAGCATAAATGTCCGATAAGACTCTAAGGAATATAACAAGAGTCTACAACTGAAACAAGGAACATGATATCTCATGATAAGGAATAAAAAGCACGAGCGGATAATAAACACAATAACGATACCTGAATCTCGTAAGAACCGCAAATCCTCCGCCATCCAGAACTACTAGCTAACTCCATGCAATCGCTATACCTGAGGTGATCATCAGGTCCTTAGAGGACATAGCAAGATACATAATATACATGCCTATCTAACAGTTTTATCATGCGTAAGGAAATAAACAAGAAAGAACAAGGACAAGATAAATGACTATGAACACAAACACGAATACGAAAACGAACACGAATATGAACACTAGAACAACTACGTATAAATGAACTGCCGGATGAACGATAATCACGAGATCAATGGAAGAAACCAAACCCTCATCTCGAGTGTGGACTCACGGGTTTGAACTAAACACTAACCCTCGTCCCGAGTGTGGACTCTCTGGTTAGTACTAACCCTCGTCCCGAGTGTGGACTCTCTGGTTAGTTCACGGCAAGGCACCCTCGTCCCGAGTGTGGACTCTCTGGTGCAAATACTACATCCTCGTCCCGTGTGTGGACTCTCTGATGTAAACACCCTCGTCCCGAGCGTGGACTCTCTGGTGCAAGTCAAGTCAAGTAAAGTCTACACCCTCGTCCCGAGCGTGGACTCTCTGGTGCAAATAATCGACATCCTAGTCCCTAGCGTGGACTCACGGATGTAAACAGATCAAGGAAAACACCCTCGTCCCGAGTGTGGACTCTCTGGTGCCAAGGAAACAATGTCAAGGATTTAGCAGTTCACTTACACGTACTCGTTCTATGACACGACTCAAGCAAGGTACTGACGAGAACTCCAAATGTGAAACACAAGGCCAAAACATGAACATGGCTATAAACAATAAAAACAACTCCACAGAAAATAACACGAAAAGCACATGTCCATAAACAATTAAAACTGGGAAATGAAATACAATGCATGTAAATAAAACTGTAGGGGAAGGCAAGGTATACTTGCCTGGAGGTTGCACGCAGATCCAACAAATATATAGTCAACCGATAAACCACGAAGTCCAAGTCATCACAACTGTCTCCGAAAGCTGGCTGTGACAGGAGAACTTATTAGTTCGGCTTTGGGGTCACGTACTTGTGCGCTGCGAGGCTGACAGCAACGATCACGACGAGGGAGGAAAGCATGATAGGATGGAGGGAGACATGGCCATAACGGTCTGATTCTTGGTGGCGGAGATGACGACTATGGTGTCGTCCCGTCGTGGACGAAATACTGGTGTGGCAGGAGGTTTGATTCGAGAGCTGGTACACGAACTCATCCACCATGTCCCAGAGCCACGGGTTAGGCAGCTGCATGGTGACGGTCCCGTGGGGCACGACGCCGAAGAGGCTGCAGTAGCTGTCCCAGTTCTCGATGCGGTGGCGCGCGGAGGGGCGAGGTTGGCGTAGGCGTGGCGGAACCACATCTCGCGGTAGAGGAGGCAGAAGACGTGGTCGTTGTCGACATAGGGGGCGACGGCCTCGGCGGAGGGCCAGGGGCTCGCGGAACATGCGCTCGGAGAGGAGGAGGAAGCTGTCTCGTGCATCTGGTGGATCTCGTAGACGTTCTTGTCGCAGAGGTGGCGGTAGAGGTGGGCAACGAGGCTCTTGACGGAGTCCGGGACAAAGTCGAGGTCGTAGGGGAGATCGGTGTAGGGAGCGGCGGCCATGGCTCATTTGTTAGGGTTTCTCCCTCTCTCTCTGATCATATATATATACCGAGGAGTTTTGGTGTTATGAACTCAGGTTGGGGGTTTCCTTTGCTCATGTATAGGCTGGGTTTGGGGTCCAAGCTATTGGGCCGGTTTCCTTTGCTCGTGTATAGGTGGGTTTGTTTGATTTTTATTTCTATCTCGTCCATAAAGTCCATAAAATATGATATGGTCCGTATTCCCTATCCCATTGGGAGTAAATATATACACATTTATCAAGTTTATTACTTACTGTAGTATCAATGGAAAAACTTATAAATGAAAAAGTTTGATAGGAGAACCATTGATTATACAAAGCTATAATGCAAATATACCTTTATCAACAAACTCAGACACATGTGTGCTAAGAACTAACCAGAATAAATAATTAGAAGGTAATCATGTTCAAATATGACAGCATCAGCCATCTTTCACCATTGCCAATAATGTGATAAATTTTCACTAAAATGAAATAGTTGAATGAGGCAGTACTCTGAACTCACATTCTGTAATTAAGCAACATCAACAACCTAAATCAGTGTTCTAAAAATTGCCAATTAAATCAAATAAATAAAAAATTTCAAAAATTTCTGGGAAGGAAGGCTACAACATAGCACCTCAAGTTGCCTATGGCCTCCTTTCAAACTGATACACTAAATATATGTACATTGATACCTACCAATATACCTTAACAATATGTCTCTAAGAGATATGTATACATGTTATGCATACCACACTGACTATCCCCTCATGCTACTATTGCTCAGGAATATACATTTGATGCCCATGCATCTGCATTTGCATTTGCAAAAGTAGGACAGATCCCCTGTTACCCAAGGCAGCAAGGCAAGTTGCTACTGCTGCAAGGCTTGTATGCTTGCTGCTGCTGCAAAAGCTGCTATTGTAATGCCAATGCATGCTAATATTGATGCCATAGCCAAGGCTCCAGCTAACACCTAAGCTAACTAAATCCTATTGATCTAACAACCCATATAACATCTCTTAACCACTAACTTACCAAAACATCTGATACCAAAACTAATATATCCTATCTAACATCCACTCTAGTATACTAACTCAAACATCATAATCTTATCTCTAACACACCTGCATATACTCACAAGAACAAATCCTACTGTCCCACACTTGCCCTTTGGCTTAAACCCAAAGCCAAAGTACCAAATTGGGCCACACTATACTGCAGTGCAGGCCCCAAAACTCTGGTACATATAGTCCTAATCCCTGGAACCGAGCCCTATACTTGCAACCAAATCCAAATCTGATACGCATGCCCAAGCCAATGTCCAAACTCAGTGCCACAGGATCTAAATCCTCTGCAGGGATCATGAACAAAGAAAGGCCATACTGCTTTGTACATCTTGTGGCTATTTTCTCTGTTGTTGCTATTTGCAATGCAATTGCTCTGCCAAGCAACAACTGCAAAGCCACTACCCATACCCAACTCAGATATCCTATCTATTACATGTATACACTCACGCACATACTAAGGAAACTGGAATCCAAACTAAGACTAATATCTAACACTATATTCTAGATAACAATTATCTATACTATATCAACCAAGTCATAACATATATATAAGGTATCAGCCAGACCTATAAATGTTATAAATTCATGTCCCAAACCCAACTCTTGTTGGCCCATTGGTCATGGTCAAACCTGATTTTAATAATTAATCAAACTCTATCTCGATATAAATACAAGTCAACTCAGATGTTTACCTACGACATTTTGGACATTACTCAACAATGGATATCAACAATATTCAAGACTGAAGCCGTTTGTCATTCAGAATGTACTTCCTGTTAAGCAATATAATTTTTCATTTTATTGAGTCTAGGAATACATTGTACACCGAGTCGTACTGGCAAATAGGCTATCCGAAAACGTTTTTCAAAACCATCCTATTATTTTACGAATGACCTACGTTTTTGAAAAATATTCTTTTTACAAAAAGCTTCTGAAGGATTTTTCAAAAAGCCAAAATTTATTTTCTCCAAAAATGAACTGGCAGAACCCCAGGAGAACTCGGGCCGAGTTCGGCCAGAGTTCGGCCATTTGGAACGTTAGTGAACGTTGGGTTTTTGAACTTGGTCATCCTTCAGTTACGATTTGTTACAAAGAGTTCTGTCCGATTTCTGCCTGAATTCTGTCAGTGTTGTCTTTGGAAAAACTATAAATAGAAAAGTATTTCGATCATTTCAGATCACCAATTCACCTTCAATGTCTTCTCTTCCTGAGCTTACATTCTTCCAAAGAGTTTTAAAAAGCTTTCATTTTTAAATCCCAAGCCAGTTACAATCCTCTAGTCGATTTGCCAGTGCGGTACGGTCTAGAAGTTTTAGAGCGATTGTAATCAGAGGCTTGATAGAAGATACAACTCTTCACAGTTGAAGTTGGTCGAGTTCTTCGTATCAAAGCTCGCATCTGTAGAAGTTGCAAGGACTTCGTATGAAAACTTGCGGGATTTTTCAATAGTGGATTCAACTGGAAGCTAGAGTTCTTCCGAATGGACTAGTCCTCACAAGCGAAAACCAGTATAAATCTCGGTGTTTGCGTTTGTCTTCTGATCACTTTTAATTTTTGTCATTTAGTTTTTGTGATTATTATTATATCTGTGATCTAACTGCTAACGAGTTTTTAGTTAGCAATATTCTGCTGTCTACTCTATTCATCCCCCTCTAGAGTATTCTGCTTTACGATTTCGTTCCTACAATTGGTATCAGAGCAGGTTATACAGGTAAAGCAAGGTAAAATTGTAGTTAATATTCAATTTTTCTATAGATCACATTATTATACATGGCAACTGTGAAATTCACAAGTGAAGGCCAAGCCACAAACAGACCTCCACTGTTTGACGGTACAAACTACACTTATTGGAAAACACGTATGAATTTCTTTCTGAAATCTCTTGATTTTGACTTATGGTCTGTGGTTATTGATGGCTATAAAAAGCCACCTCGTATTTATGTTAATGGTGTTTTAGCTGAAAAACCCAATGACAAATATACAGAGGATGAAAAAAAAGGCCAGTCTTGACGCACGTGTTATTAACGCTTTATTTTGTGCTTTAGACAGAACTGAATTCAACAGGATGTCTACCTGCACAACATCAAACAAAGTGTGGAAACTTCTCGAAGTAACCTACGAAAGAACAATACAAGTCAAGGAGTCAAAGATCAGCAGACTTACTCAGGAGTATGAGGTGTTCAAAATAAAGCCAAGTAAATCAGTCACTCAGATGTTTACAAGATTCTTGGATATTGTATAACCTCTGTCCTCACTAGGCAAGGATTACAGTAACTATGAGAAGATTTGTAAACTTCTACGAACCCTTACAAAGAACTGGATTCCAAAGGCTACATCAATCATTGAAGAGAACGACCTCTCAACAATGTCTCTAGAAACACTCATGGGTAAGCTACTCACTCACGAGTTAGAACTTCAAGACTTTGAAGATGCTACACCAAAGAAAAAGTCAGAAAAGATGATCGCTCTTAAGGCTCAACATAGAAGAACCATCGAAGATGATTCCGACGACAGCGACTCCGACTCTGAAGATCAAGCTCTTCTGGTAAGAAAATTCAAGAAGTTCATGAGATTTAAAAGAAGAACAAAGGACAACAAAGACAACAACAACAACAACAACAACAACAATGAGGAAGATCCTATTTGCTACGAATGCAAGAAGAAAGGACACATGAAGAAAGATTGTCCCTCAGCATCATCATCAAACAAAAACAGCAAATATAACAAAGGCTACCTGAAGTAATCGACATCAAAAAAGTACACCAACACAAGCATATGGCATGAAAGTGAAGCCAGCGACTCAGAAGATGAACAATCAGATGACGCTGCAAATGTGTGCTTGATGGCTTGCGATCAGGTAATCACTAATCCTCTATTTGATCCTTATGATCATTTCACCTTTGAGCAACTAGGAGAGGCTTTCATTGAACTGTTAGATGATTACAGGAAACTGTGTAGTAAATATGAAACCTCTAAGAAGGTACTCAAGGAGTACAAAGGTGAAATAGGAAGACTTACCGACCTACTAGATCAGGTTAGAGATAATGACTCTTCAAATGAGTCTGGTGAGCTTTCTTCTATTAAATTATTGTTACACGAAACTGTTAAGCTATCCGAAGAAAAAGACCAAACTATTATCCAGTTAAAGGAAGACCTATCTAAGGAGAGAAAGAGTCTCCTGTGTGTACAAGTTAGATTAGAATCACTTACATCTGACTATACTAGATTATATGACACTTCCAAAAAGTTTGAAATTAGTTTAGGAAAATGGCCTGAAGTTGTTGCTTCCTATTCTAACACGTGTCAATTACCGAATCATCGGAACACGACCAACACTGTCAGACCAAACCATACCAAGACTATGCCCAAGAAGACTAATAGGCATGCATTCTTCTATACTAGAAAACCAAAACCTACCAATCATGCACCTCACACTACTTTCAACACTCAACATGCTAAATGTCATTATTGTGGCCTCATTGGTCATATATCTTCTGCATGTAGAATCAAAAAGTTAGTAGATTTAAATATTTATGCATGGATACCGAAAACTAACCAATCAGGACCCTACAAGAAATGGGTACCAAAAGTTTCATCTACAAATTATTTTATAGGTGGGACACCCTTCACATGCTACGAGCAAATGGTTCCTCGACAGCGGTTGCTCACGGCACATGACCGGTGACGCTTCACTATTTGTAACACGGTCGAAGAGGAATAAAGAAGGACACGTCTCCTTCGGTAATAATTTGAAAGGGTACATAATCGGTATCGGTGACATTGGTAAGGCTCCCTATCCAGTTATTAAAGATGTTTGTCTTGTTACCGAGTTAAAACATAGTCTGCTCAGCATAAACCATTTAGCTGATCACGGTTATGGCATTAACTTCATAAAAGATAAATGTACTATTATTGATAGTTCAACTGGTAGTACTATATTTGAAGGTATTAGGGAAGACAATATATATGTATTCTATTTGTTGGAAGATGCTAACACAGCTGGTAGATGTTTGATGGCCAAAAGTATTGAGAGTCAACTATGGCATATGAGACTCGGTCATGCAAACATGGATACAATTTCAAGATTATCTACGAATAATTTGGTACGCGGCTTACAGGATATTACTTTCAAGAAGGATACGGTATGTAGTGAATGTGAAAAGAACAAAGCTACCAAATCCGCATTCAAATCCAAGAACGCTGTAAGTACCACTAGACCTTTACAATTGTTGCATATTGACTTATTTGGACCCAGCAGAATTGCTAGTCTAGGTGGTAAGTTATATGCATTTGTCATTATAGATGACTTCTCTAGATATACATGGGTTTATTTTCTTGCACGCAAGAATGATGTATTATCAGAATTTGTCACCTTTTGCAAGAAAGTACAGAATGAAAAAGGGTTCATGATTACTTGCATTCGTAGTGATCATGACAGCGAATTTGAGTACAAAATTCAAGCAATTTGGTGACACACACGGTTATCTACATGAATTCTCTTGCCCTAGGAATCCATAACAAAATGGAGTTGTGGAACGTAAGAACAGAACTCTATCTGAAATGGCTAGAGTTATGTTAAACCAGTTTAGTCTATCTAGATATTTATGGGCTGAAGCTATAAATACAGCATGCTATATTCTCAATAGGGTTCTAATTCGACCTATATCGAAGAAGACTCCCTATGAATTATGGTTTGATAGAACACCAAATGTTTTTTATTTCAAAATCTTTGGTTGTAAATGTTTTATTCTTAATACCAAAGATAATTTGACTAAATTTGATGAAAAGGCCGATGAAGGTATATTTTTAGGTTATGCAGCAAAGAGCAAAGGATATAGAGTCTTCAGCAAAAGAACTATGATCATTGAAGAATCCATCAACGTCAAGTTTGATGAGCTAAATCAAGACTTAGACGATGATGACAATGAAGGCATAATCGCACCAAGTACAACTACTGCAAAACGTTCACATAAAGATACAGAACCATCACATCAGGCATCAGATGAACCTCCAAGCAAAGAAGCTGGAACTAGCAATCCTGAGACTACACCAAAAGAAATGAGATTCTTGGCTAGCCATCCAAAGGACTTGGTAATTGGTGAGATTACCAAGGGTGTAAGTACTCGTTCCTCCAATAAAGATTTAGCTTCTTGTGTTGCTTTTGTCTCGCAGTTTGAACCCAAAAATATTGATGAAGCATGTAGTGATAATTTTTGGTTAGATGCTATGCAAGAGGAATTAAACCAATTCGAACGGAATCAAGTTTGGGAACTTGTTCCCAAGCCTATTGATCATCCGGTCATTGGCACCCGATGGGTATTCCGAAATAAATTGAACGAGAATGGTTTAGTGACTCGTAATAAGGCTCGACTCGTAGCTCAAGGATACAATCAGGAAGAAGGTATCGACTACGATGAGACTTATGCCCCAGTTGCGAGATTAGAATTCATTCACATGTTATGTGCATTTGCATGTTTTCATAATTTTAAATTATTTCAAATGGATGTCAAAAGCGCATTTTAAATGGTTTTATAAAAGAAGAGGTTTATGTAGCTCAACCACCCGGTTTTACTGATTTCAAATTTTCTGAATATGTTTTCAAGTTGAAGAAAGCTTCATACGGTTTGAAACAAGCCCCTCGTGCTTGGTACGATCGTCTAAGCACTTTTCTACTTGATAACGATTTTTCAAAGGGAAAGGTTGACACTACTTTGTTTATAAAGTCTATGAATAATAATATTCTTTTGATTCAAGTCTATGTAGATGATATTATCTTTGGATCTACTGATGAATCTCTTTGTCAAGAATTTTTAAAGTGTATGCAGAATGAGCTTGAGATGAGCATGATGGAAGAGCTGAAATTTTTTCTCGGACTGCAAATCAAACAAACCAACAATGGGATGTTCATAAATCAAGCTAAGTACACAAAGGATCTATTGAAGAAGTTCGACATGGAAATAACAAAACCACTTTGCACTCCAATGGCGACCTCAACAATGCTTGATATTGATGAATAAGGCAAACCTGTCGACATACATAAGTATCGAGGTATGATCAGTAGCTTACTATATTTAACTACTAGTCGACCAGACATTATGTTTAGTGTTTGCTTATGTACACATTTTCAAGCTAATCCTAAGGAATCACATTTGTGCACAATTAAGCATATCTTTCGATACCTTAAAGACACTTCTTCTGTCGACTTATGGTATCCCAAAACTACATCGTTTGACCTAACCGGTTATTCCGATGCTGATTTTGCTGGATGTAAAGTCAATAGCGGCACATGTCATTTCTTAGGAAAAGTTCTAGTCTCTTGGTTTAGTAAAATGCAAAATTCTGTTGCATTATCAACAACCGAGGCTGAGTATATCACCGCAGGACGTTGTTGTACATAAATTTTGTGGATGAAACAAACCTTAGAAGACTATGGATTGCATTTTTCACACATACCCATTTTCTGTGATAATACTAGTTCTATTAATTTGACTAAGAATCCTGTATGTCATTCTCGTACTAAATATATCGAGATTCGACATCATTTTCTTAGAGGTCATCAACAAAATGGAGATATAGACCTTGTATACATAGACACACAGAATTAATTAGCTGACATACTCACAAAACCTTTAGCGGAAGATCGTTTCAACTATTTACGTCGAGAATTAGGAATTTTAGATATCAATAATATTAATTAATTTTCTTTTATTAATTATTTATTCGATACTCATAAACTATTTTCGAGACAAGCCTAAAAAGAGTCTGTCTGTCACCACGACTATGGTCAAAGCGAAGCGGTATTTAAGAGTTCTCCGGTGAACCTCCGTTAGCTGGGATAGTACTCCTACAGCTAATCTGAGACAGATGCTAGGTAAAGAATATTAATTTGTAAAATAATATTAATTATATTATTTTGAGATTTAAAATTACTAAATATTGAATTAAGCATTTGAAACGAACTAATAAAATGAATGTGGCCTCATTTGAATTTATATATATATATATATATATATATATAAAAAAAAAAAAAAAAAAAATATATATATATATATATATATATATATATATATACATATATAAAAAAAATATATATATATATATATATATATATATACATATATATATATAGCCAGGCAACCCATGGCGAATTCGGCCCGAGTTCGGTCCGAATTCAGCCAGTGTTCTGCTGGGTATTTATATATACCAGCACCAACCCGAGGCTTCCTCCTTCTTCATTCTTCCCCACATCCTCATAACAGCAGCAGCGCGCCTTCGAAACCCTAGCTTCTCTACTCTCTGTTTCTGCCAGGGAACGCCTATGAATGGTATCGTACTGCTGGCGCCACTCCTCGCACTTCTGGCGCTGGTACTTCTAGAGCTAGTCCTTCTGGACATGCTGGAGCTACAGCTGATGACGTTGATGATGATGATGAGTTTTGAGATGTTAGATTATTGAGACTGTTACTTTTGTCTTATGTTTACTTGGAAATGCTCCGACATTCCAAGATTTTATCAGTCCTCTTTTTTATTATCAGCACTTTTTCTATTATGTGACTATTCATGGACATGGTTTTTGATTATGCCACAGTTTTGGCATCTTAGTCTATTATTCAGCACTTTATTTGTTTTCAGTTTTATAGTAGCACTATCTATCTTTTGTTGCTTCATTCTTTATTAAATATTGCCTGTAACAAATACATGCTTGTGTTGTGTTCTATAGACTATCTGTTTCTCTTACTATATTTACTGTTTCTACCATGCCTGTCATGATTATCTATGTTTATTGTGTTTCTTCACTGTTTGTTACTTATGTATTTATTGTGCGGGAGCTTCTCTTTTGCAATTATTTTGCTAAGTGACAATGGGGGAGAAATAAGATCTAATATTTTCGTGAATACAGGTTATGAACAATTTCTTTTGATTACTATTTTGAATTGATTCCAAGCTTAGATATTATATCGGCAAGGTTCGTCAATTATCAAAATGGGGGAGATTGTTAGCCCATTGGTCATGGTCAAACCTAATTTTAATAATTGATCAAACTCTATCTCGATATAAATACAAGTCAACTCAGATGTTTACCTACGACGTTTTGGACACTACTCAACAATGGATATCAACAATGTTCAAGACTGAAGTCGTTTGCCATTCAGAATGTACTTCCTGTTAAGCAATGTAATTTTTCATTTTATTGAGTCTAGGAATACATTGTACACTGAGTCGTACTGGCAAATAGGCTATCCGAAAACGTTTTTCAAAACCATCCTATTCTTTTACAAATGACCTACGTTTTTGAAAAACATTCTTTTTACAAAAAGCTTCTGAAGGATTTTTCAAAAAGCCAAAATTTATTTTCTCCAAAAATGAACTGGCAGAACCCCAGGAGAACTCGGGCCGAGTTCGGCCAGAGTTCGGCCATTTGGAACGTTAGTGAACGTTGGGTTTTTGAACTTGGTCATCCTTCAGTTACGGTTTGTTACAAAGAGTTCTGTCCGAATTCTGCCCGAATTCTGTCAGAGTTCTGTCTTTGGAAAAACTATAAATATAGAAGTATTTCGATCATTTCAGATCACCAATTCACTTTCAATCGCTTCTCTTCCTGAGCTTACATTCTTCCAAAGAGTTTTAAAAAGCTTTCATTTTTAAATCCCAAGCTAGTTACAATCCTCTAGTCGATTTGCCAGTGCGGTACGTTCTAGAAGTTTCAGAGCGATTGTAAACAGAGGCTTGATAGAAGATACAACTCTTCACAATTGAAGATTTGTCGAGTTCTTCCCATCAAAGCTCGCGTCTTTAGAAGTTGCAAGGACTTCGTATGAAAACTTGCGGGATTTTCCAATAGTGGATTCAACTGGAAGCTAAAGTTCTTCCGACTGGACTAGTCCTCACAAGAGGGAAACCAGTATAAATCTCGGTGTTTGCGTTTGCCTTCTGATCACTTTTAATTTATGTTATTTACTTTTTATGATTATTATTATATCTGTGATCTAACTGCTAACGAGTTTTTTAATTAGCAATATTCCGCTGCCTACTCTATTCACCCCCCTCTAGAGTATTCTGCTTTACGATTTCGTTCCTACAACTCTAACATCAAAACCCTAGTCAAATGTGACCATTAATGTATGGTCTAGTCTGTGCTCAGAGTGTCACAAGATAAACGTGAACATGTATGTCTGGGTGTCTAGCATTTATTAGAGGTGGGTGCCAACATGTATCCATAGGAGTAAAGTGGTGTCACAGAGACCTAGGTAATATAGCATGAAACAAAGTGTTGTCGAAGTGTCTAAACAATATCCAAAGAGTGTCCTAAACAAGTGTCCTAAATAAAGTGTCAGACATGTGCACAGACAGGTCCTCGTACAAGTGTGTCGGGATCCATAGGACACGTTATGTCCAACACTTAGGTCGTGTAGGTGTGTCAACCTGTAGACTAGGTGTCCACGTGTCTACCGAGTCCACTAGGTCGAGTCCAAGATGTGTCGTGTCGCGTGTCCAAGCCCTTATCAGTAGGCGATTTCCTACGTGTGTGTGTCAGAGTGACCGGTGGTCGAGTGATGTGCAAGTGCAAGTGAGTGTCCACACAAATGTCCAAAGAGGGTGTCAGTACATGGTGTCCAAGTGTGTCCATCACGTGTCCAACAACGGACACAAGTGTCCAAAACAGACCAAGGAAATAAGTATAAAATAATAGTAAAAATTAATCATTGTGCAGCCATGTCAAGCCTTCGTGGGCTCGACACAGTGCTCGAGGCACCATGTGCTCTTGCACTCATATCGAAGGGACATAGGGCTAGGGACTGAACACCCTGCCTCGTGTCCAAGTATCGCAGTGTCGTGTCTAAACACGAGTATCAGAGTATGAAAATCTGCGTGTGCACAATGAGGCAAAAATTAGTGCGAACGCAATTTCTTCGCACACACATCGAGGACTAATAAAAAATTTTGGGTGTCGTGTCAGACACTAGGCCTACGTGTCTACCAAGTTTCATCCATTCTCGTGTTGTGTCGTGTCCTAATTCGATCCCGAGCAGCAGGAGAGCCATACGAGCCCCGTACGGTATCTCGTGTTGCGTGTCCGTGCCCTAAAATAGTGTCCAAACATCCCTAAAATTGACTCAGTCAATTTGATATATGTTCTATACCTAATTAGCTATAAATGCATGTAATTACTTTTGCAAATTACTAAAATCTATTTCTTTGTGGCATTTCACCAAACACTTATTTAAAAAAACCGATACGTGTCCGATACGAACACGAATTCCTACCAAACTTGAGCTACGCCTAGGGGAACCCTAAATGGATGCATCTATGTAAAGAAATCAGGAATTTATTAGGGTTTGTAGGGTTTTACCAATTGAGAGTTTAAACTCAATGTAAAGAGCCTAGAGTTGATGTCTTCCCCGATTTACTATGGTTCAAATGTCCTTAAACCTTGCTAGCAAGCCTCCACAAGTCTCTTATACTATTGGAGATGATGATGCAATTGATTTGACTCAATTTGGACTCAATTTGGATTAAATGGGAGAAGTTTAGGGAAGAACAAATTAGGGTTCTTTCTAGGTATTTAAAAACAGGCAATTGCTCTTAAGTGTGATACTTATAGGAGGGGGGTTACTATTATGGCTTCCACTAGATGAATTAGGATTAGGTTTTATGTGTAGATGAGTAGCTAAGGTTCTTCCACCCAGTTTTTAGTCCTTCTATTGGTTCAATTAGTCCTAAGGCTTCTTTTTACAAATATCTCAAAGAGGAAATATCCTACTTAGGAATATCTAGATATTACTAACCTTGGCACTTAGTAGGAATGTTCTAACCATGATTCTAACATCAAGACTAATCTAGATTAGGTTAAGCTTCTAGGTTAGTCTCTAACAATTCAATTAGTACAATATTAATTAATTAAAATTTATTTCCATTATTAAGTCAAAAATGACCAAAATACCCGTAGGCTAAAAAGTAGTAATATGACATTCTAATCACATGACTAGGCTCCCTTGGTCATGGTTAGTCTCTTGGCTTAGCAAAACTAGGGTTTAACTAGTTAACCATCGAATCACAATTCAATATTTTAAATAGTTTTAAAATCACCAAAAATCACAATATAATTTAAATATCATTAACAAATGATTATAATTACAAAATTTCAAAATTACCCTCATTTAGAAAATTGTGTGTTACACAACTAATTCGAAAGAAGCCAGGTCTGGGAACTTGTTCCTAAACCGGCTAACCATTCAATTATTGGTATTAAATGGGTTTTTCGTAACAAAGTAAATGAAGATGGTTCAGTCACTCGCAACAAAGCTCGTCTAGTAGCTCAATGATACAACCAAGAGGAAGGTATCGACTACGATGATACTTATGCTCCGGTTGTAAGACTTGAATCCATTCGGATGCTTTGTGCCTTTTCAAACTTTAAAAAATTTAAACTTTTCTAAATGGATGTCAAAAGTGCTTTTCTGAATGGTTTTACTAAGGAGGAAGTTTTTGTAAAACAACCCCCTGATTTTAAAAATCACAAATTTCCCGACCATGTTTTCAAGCTTAAGAAAGCGTTATATGACCTCAAACAAGCCCCCAGAGCTTGGTATGAACTCCTAAGCAATTTCTTACTAGATAAAGGTTTTTCAAAAGGGAAGATTGACACTACACTTTTTATCAAAAGTTTTTAAGACACCATTCTTTTAGTTCAAATTTATGTTGATGATATCATATTTGGGTCTACTAATGAAAACCTATGCCTAGATTTCACTAAGTGTATTCAGAACAAATTTGAGATGAGCATGATAGGGGAGCTCAACTACTTCCTTAGATTTCTAGTCAAACAAACTTCGTAAGGAACATTCATCAGTCAGTCAAAATACACAAAGGATATGCTGAAGAAATTTGATCTTGACAACGTCAAACCAATCAGCACTCCCATGGCTACTGCGACCAAGCTGGAACCTGATGAAAGCAGCAAACCTGTTGACCAACATAAGTATCGAGGTATGATTGGTAGTCTACTTTACCTAACTGCTAGTCGTCTCGATATCATGTTTAGTATTTGTCTATGTGCTCACTATCAAGCTAGCCCTAAGGAATCACACATGTCCGCCGTTAAGCGTATCTTTCGATACCTTAAGGGTACTGTTACAGTGGGCTTGTGGTATCCCAAATCCACATCCTTTGACCTTATTGGTTATTCGGATGTTGATTTTACGGGATACAAAGTCGATCTTAAAAGTTCCAGCGGCATGTATCATTTATTAGGCAAGGTTCTAGTCTCATTGTTTAGTAAGAAGCAGAATTCTGTTATACTATCCATATCAGAAGCTGAATACATCACAGCAGGTCATTGTTGTGCACAAATTCTGTGTATGAAGCAAACCTTTGCAGACTACAACCTATCTTTTTTGCATATTCCTATATTCTGTGATAACACTAGTGCTATCAAACTTACTAAAAACCCTATATGTCACTCACGTGCGAAACATATTGAAATTCATCACCACTTTTTACGTGATCATCAACAAAATGACAGTATAAATTTAGAATTTATTGACACTGGTCATCAGCTGGCAGATTTCTTTACAAAACCACTATCCGAAGAGCGATTCAACTTTTTTTATCGTGAATTAGGAATTTTGGATGAAACGTTTATTCATTAAATTGGCCTGCGTAAATATCGATTATGTCATATATCTTTATGGTGACTTTGCTATGGGTACAAGCCGAAAGGGTCCTTCTGATAACAAGGCGTAAAAGCCTAAGCGACATGGTGCACTAGTCTTCGGACTACCGCTAGCTGGGATCCGCCCCCTACAGCTACCCCATGGCAGTTTCATCGTAATAATCGTTATCATAAATCTTTGTTTATTATATGGTTCAATTTTATTTATACCTTAATTAATTCAAAATTTTCTAAATTCTATTCCATTTTTTTACATTCATGGTTTCTTTTACAATCACACTTTTGATTTTTATCTTTACACCTCATTCACTTTTCAATCTCCAACACTTAGCCATTTTTTGACTGTCATGAGTTCTGGCCTCAGCGCCCAGAACTCGGGCCGAACTTTGCCTTACACAGAGTTCGGGCTGAGTTCGGTCTGCTGTTCCCAGAACTCCCAATTGCTCTCTGCCATCCATCTATTTTGATCATACGGTCCAGGATCAACCCGACCAGTCGAAGCCTCTTTCATATTTTTGGGATTTCCTTCTCTCTTCTCTCCATTGCCTCCTCTAAACCATCTCCAACTTCATCCTCTCCAAACCCTAGCCCTAGAATTCTCTATATAGTGTGGTTTTCTTCCCCAAACTCAAGGAGCATAGCTTTTGAATCTTTCTCTTCCATATTATACTACTCCCTTGAGGTATAACTCTCTCTTTTTCTCCATCTCAAATTTCAAATCTATCATTATTAATAGCACCTAGGTTATTCAATAGAGGAAAGAGGGCTAGAACCGAGGGTGCTTCCTCATCTAACCCTCCTCCTCAAGATGTTCAATCCATTAATTCACTTTTCAATCCACCACCACATAATGACCCCAACACATTCAATGACCGAATTTTTGTTTTATTGGAAGCCTCCAATGAATGGTTCAATGACTTTCGGTCAAGGAGTGTGTACGCGGGTCATCCCATCAATTTTATAATATTTTCTAGATATGACTCTTTGTTTCATGATCTTTGTCTCGATGAGTTAGTTTCTACAACTTCACTTATATACTTGAATGTTATTCAAATTTTTTACTGTAATCTTACTTTTGATGACACACGAATCTATTCTCGTGTCGCCGGGATTGAGATCTCTTTCGATGATTTTGAACTTACAGAATATCTGGAGATTCCGGAACCCAACTCTTGGGAGAAACTTGTGGATGCCTGCAAGTTTTAATATCCCGATGGGTCGTCCCTTGAGAGTTTTAAGGATGATTTGTGTAGTCCAAACACACGTCCACGCAAGTCACTTGCTAAATTCCTCAACCCATATTTCTACGAACATTATCGTATCATTTTCTCCACGATCTTGCCCAGAGCAGGGTCGACTGATAAAATTTCTTATTTTAAGACCTCTGCACTCTATCATATTTACTTCCATCTCTAGTTTAACCTTTCGCGCACTATGATGGATTGGATGATTAGTGCATGGAAAAAGCCAAAATCATTGGTCTATGCTCTTTATTTGCCAATGGTTTTTTGTACGTTCCACATTCCTCTTGATGAGAGTCAGTTCCTTCCAGCCCCTGCTTTTTGTCTAAGGCAAGGCGGCTTCCAGCAGCTGTCGAGTCTACCGCTGAGTCCGAGCATTTTGGGTCTGATGCTTAGGCTGGTGCACCTGCTCTTGGGCAGCCTGCGCCCGAGCCACCTGCTACTCTCGAGTCTATCCTGACCAAGCTTCGCGATCATTTCATATTGGAGGATGACCGCTGGACCCATCTCGACTATCGTACCACTTTGTAGATGAGTGCCATCAGTAACTCATTGTATGACATTCGGTACACCATTTCTCGGCATCCCACTATGCCCCTTCCTATGGAGCAGGATCAATCTCGTGTCGGTTACTGTATCGACGACCCCTGGGTCATGCAATATCTGGATCCAGATGTAGCTTTTGTGGATCCTCGTCCTTTGGATACTGATCCATCTGACACCGCTGGACCATCTCGTGCTCCATGATGGATGTGGTTCAGTACCTGCTACTGCTACTACTAATGATCTTATTTAGTTTTATACATTATGGACTTATGCTTATGTAGTTTTATTTTATTGTATGAGTACATTTTCAGTTTCTGTGGATCTTTAGATTCTATCTGCGGTTATTATATTCTCTTTTAACCTAAATTTTGTGCTTGCTAGTTATCTATTTATACAGTCTTCTGATGTCTGTGTTTGATATTCATATTCGCTATTTATAATTGATAAATGCCAAAAGGGGAAGATCTATTTGATATTCATATTTCTATCATATTGTGTGTTATCTATATTTTGGAGGAGATTATATATATCAGGATAAGGCACATTGGTTTACAGAGAAGCTATGTTTATGGGGGAGCTACTATTACGGGGGAGCTACTGCATTCTATTCTTCTCTACTTCTTTCATCTTGTGTCCAAGTATGAACATTGAATATACAAATATCATTTTTGTCAATTATCAATATGGGGGAGATTGTTGACCCAAATCACAGTCTACCAAATATTGAGAAATTGACAATATGATACTTGTCATAATTCAATAGGACACATCAAGACAGAACTCAATGGAAGATGGACGTCGTCTCTCTCCTACAGCATACTCGTTTCTAGAGTCTGTATTATTTTACATTTTATTGAGTCTAGCAAAATGTAAACTGAGTAGCACTGGGTATTCTTGGCTTAAACCTTATCCCCAAATAAACCCAAAGCTCCACCAAAGCCAGACTTAGCCCACAATGGCCCAACTGAACTTTCTATCAGCATGGAGACAGAGTTCGGGCCGAACACTGCCTCCATACAGAGTTTGGGCCGAACTTTGTCCCCTAAATTTTAGGACCCTAATTTTTTGGGTTTGTTGTATGCTAGTTCTCCAACGGCCAAAAATTTGAATTCTTGACACAGAATTCTGGCCGAATTCTGCCTATTCCTACTAGTATAAATAGGCCTTGAATTCTCTCATTTTTATTCATCCAATTATCTTCTCTTCTCTTCTCTATAAGCCTCATACAATCCTTAACCTTCTCATCTACTAGCCATAAGTTTCCTAAGCCTAAAAGTGCTCAATGCTATTCAGTTAGAAGTTTGTGCAAGAGTCAAGAAAATCGCTTGGAAAATTTCGAGCATCGCCACAACGAACTTTGTAAAAAGTTGACGTGCTCTTCTAAAAAAAAGGCACGGGGTGTAACTACTATTTCACAAATAATGGATTTAATCCTGAGCTAGAGTTCTCAGGCCTGGACTACTCCTTCACGAGGGAAACTAGGTTAAAAATGACTGTATTTGCGTATACTCTCTTGATCTTTTTATTTTCGCATTTACTACTCTGATTATTTACTGTTGGTGAAAAGAGTTAATTTTTATTTGGTCATTATTGTTATAAACTCTATTCACCCCCGTCTAGAGTTGCCTATCTGTTCTTCACTCTTCTCCTATTAAGATGGCCAGTGTGGCTTTTGCACCTTCGCTGGGCGCATCGTCCCGTCCGCCTTCTTTGGAGACAAATGCCACTTTTGTTGGGTATTCTTCGAGGGTAAGTCCTAGTATTTTCACCTCTTTAAGTTTCTTTGTCTGTTTTTTTATGTCTCATCATCGCTTGCTTCATGTAGGTGACGCCCTCGTGGTCAGACAGGCTTAGAAAGATTTCTGAAGAGCCTGCGCCTGATGTTTCTCGAGCTATCGAGACCGGAGGGGGGTCTGCGCCTGTTGTTAGTTCTGACTCTGGGGATGCCCCTTCTCCTGCTTTTTTTGAGTACGAGACTTGGGGTCTATTGGAGCCGTCGACTTTGTCCCCACAAGACCCTATTGTGGGGCCAACTGGGGACGAGGCTACGATGTTTCCTACCATCCCTGTAGAGCCAATCGGAGGGGAGATAAGTGTAGGGGCCGAAGCTCTCACCCTGGATCCTATTGTCGTACCCCTTCATCCTTCGGGAGGTGATCATATTGTGCGGACAGTGAAGATATTACCCGGACCTACCATCGAGAGGCCGACTATTGGAAGATTTGTTGGGGAAGTTATCCTCGAAGTCGTAGAGGTAGCTATTGAAAGATTGGCTGATCGGGTGCTTGGGGAGACGTCAGAGGGGGCATCGACAAAATCGGCTGATGTAGCTAGCGATGAAAAAGTGGCTGAAGTCACCGACGGGGTGTGTGATGCTGTCATTGTTGATGAACCTGTCGATGCCATTACAGCCGAGTTGGTCGAGGACCCGACCGACGAACCGGCTGTTGGAACCTTGGCCGAAGAGATTACTGCAGAGTCGGTTCCAACTATGGGAATAGTCGGGGAGCCGATCGTGACTACTATGCCATTGGATATCGCTCCGGCGGCTCCTCTTATTTTGATATTAGTGTTTGGACGAAGTTCTGCAACTGCCGCTATCCCGGCTTCTCCCATCACCTCAACGGTTTAGCAGATAATAAATATTATTCAGTCCTTCTCATGGGTACTATACATTATGCTCTGTCGCATGAGTTGGAGGGCATCTTACAGCATAATGAATTGCTCAAGCGTACCCGCTTTATTGTTGATGGTTAGCTGTTGCTTTTGTGCAGCTATCCTGAATGTAAAGCCAAGACGGATGTAATAGCCAATCTAATGACTGAATTCGAAGTTGTTGCCTTAGAATTGTAGAATATTGAAGACAATGTCCCGACTCTGGTTGCTAAAGAGTTGGAGAAAATTGCTTCTGAAGTGTCCCAGTATAAACAACGGTACTCGGATTTGCAGGCCCGTCTCGAGAAAATCGAGGCTGCACTCAAGGAAGTGACTGATGCTAACGAAGGTCGGGCTCATCGTCGTATAAATGCAGATGAGCGATACAAGGACCTCTGATGACAGATACAAAGATTGGCGGAGGCTCTGGCCATCACTGAGGGTGATTTGAAGAAGTCACAGGACCAGAAAGAAGTCCTTTGCCAACGTTCGGACGCTCTAAATGAAAAGGATCGTGTCTGCACCATCCTGGAGACAGATCAAACAAGAAGACAATTACTGAGAATGAATCGATAACGTCAAAGGAGGATAATTTATTTCAAAGGAAGACAATGAAGCAGCAAGAATTTTGATGATGGAATCAGATAAGAGTTTTTCCTAGGTGTGATTGAGTACCTTCAAAACTATTTCCTATATCCTACTACAGGCTGTAGTGATACTCTAGTTCGAATACCACTACATAATTCCCGACCAGCATGGGCCACCACTAAAAATGTGTCACGACCCTCACCCAGTGTAGGGGCACGAGAAGTAGGTACATCCAGCCTACGCCGTAACGTCGGCAGTAGAACGCTGTCCTAGGTCACATACATCTAACAAATATATGGTACATATATAGTATATACACTCCAAACGCTTGCACAAGGGTTGTATCTATATAGGGATCTGAGGGAGTACGTCTGGTGGTATGGGATGAAGCAGGATGTAGCTTGCTTCGTAGCCGAATGTTTGGTCTGTCAACAGGTCAAGGCAGAGAGACAGGGGCCAGGAGGTTTGTTGCAGCCATTGCCCATTTCAGAGTGGAAGTGGGAGCACATCATGATTGACTTTGTTTCTGGATTGTCGCGTACACTAGGAGGGAAAGATGTGATTTGGGTCATCGTAGAAAGGATGACCAAATTGGCCGACTTTTTGCCATTTAAAGTGGGTACGTCTACTGAAAGGCTAACAGTTATGTATATACAGCAGATTGTCAGGATTCATAGAGTTCTGGTGAGCGTTGTCTCGGATCGTTATAGTCGCTTTACTTTCCTTTTATGGTGTAGTCTGCAGACTAGCTTGGGCACTCAGCTCAAGTTTAGTACTGCATACCACCCTCAGACGGACGGATAGTTAGAGAGAACTATTCAGACACTCATGGACATGTTACGGACTTGTGTTTTGGACTTTGGAGGATCCTGGAAGGATCACCTGCACTTAGTGGAGTTTGCATACAACAACATTTTTTAGGCCAGCATTAAGATGTCACCATTCGAGGCACTGTATGGGCACATATGTCATACACCCTTGTCTTGGGATGATGTTGGAGAGTGAGCTTTATTGGGACCTGAGATGGTTGTAGATGCAGCCGAAAAGGTGAAGCTCATCAGAGACCGAATTTGTGTAGCGCAGGACAGACATCGGCTCTGGGCCGATAGCCATCGCAGACCTTTGGAGTTTGAGGTACAGTTTAGAGATAGGATTAGAATTAGGAGTTGTTTTATTTGTGATTTTGTTTGATCATGTTTGAATATATTAGTAATTTTGACCTTGTTTGTGATTAGGTTGGAGATCTGGTTTTTTTGAGGATATCTCCGACACGTGGTACGATACATTTTGGTGGAGGTGGAAAGCTTATCCCGTGGTTCATCGAACCTTTCGTGATTAGCAGGAGAGTCGATGACGTAGCTTACAGGCTACACTTTCCACCTTCACTAGTGGGAGTCCATAACATATTCCATGTGTCGTAGCTGAGACGGTATGTGGCAGATCCTAACCATGTACTCGATCACTCAAAAATTGAGATGGGACCTACTCTTAGCTATCAAGAGCAGCCCGTGAAGATTCTGGATCGATGAGAGAAGGTTATAAGAAATCAGGTCATACCCTTGGTTCGCATTGCATGGAGGCATCATTCTCCAGGAGAGCCTACCTGGGAGCGGGAAAATGAGATGCGCGAGCGATACCCATATCTTTTTGGACCTTGAGGTATGATTGTCTATCATTCTCATCAGTTCAGTGTCGCCTTTCAATTTCGAGGACAAAATTCTTTTAAGGAGGGTAGATTTGTCACTACCACATTTTAGTCTTGAGGGTATTTTGGTCATTTATTGCAATCCAGGAGAAATCCTGTACGAACCTCCTGTAATATCCTGCCAGCCCCAAGAAGCTCCTGATCTCTGCTACTGAAGTCAGCGCCGACCAAGTCTCTACTGCTGTGATCTTCTTCGGGTCCACTGAGATCCCATCTACTGGCACCACATGACCCAAGAAGTCAACTCTATCCAGAAAGAACTCGTACTTCGAGAGCTTGCCATACAGCCTCTCCCTCCTGAGTGTCTCCAGAACCACTCTCAAGTGCTCCTCGTGCTCCTCCTCGATCTTCGAATACACCAAGATATCATCAATGAACACCACCACGAACTTGTCCAAGTACTGGGGGAATACCTTGTTCATCAAGTTCATAAATACTACTGGTGCATTCGTCAGCCCAAACGGCATAACCATGAACTCAAACTGTCCATACCGCATCCTGAAAGCGGGCTTCGAAATATCCTCCTTCTTCACCTTCACCTGGTGATAACCTGATCTCAAATCAATCTTGGAGAAAACCCGAGCTCCGCTTAACTGATCAAAGAGATCATCGATCCGCGGCAGTGGGTATCTGTTCTTGATCGTCAGGTTGTTGAGTGCCCTATAGTCAATACACATCCATACCGACCCATCCTTCTTGGGTACAAAAAGTATCGGTGCACCCCAAGGTGAAGAACTCGATCGAATGAAGCCCTTGTCCTGCAGCTCATCCACCTGCTTTTTCAGTTCCACCAACTCACTATTGTTCACTCGATAGACATGCTGAGAAATTGGCTCCGTACCGTGAACCAAGTCTATCGAGAATTCAACATCCCTATCTGGCGTAAGCCCTGGCAACTCCTCCGGGAAGACGTCTATGAACTCTATAATCAAGGGATGTGGAGCCGCCTGCTCCTCAACTGAAGCTCCGCAGAAAAGTTTGTCGTCCTGTTCCGCCTGCCGTCGGGTGTAATCGAACTCTGGCTCTCCTGGCACTCCAAACAGAACTCTACCCCCTCAGTAATATATGATGGCATGATGCCTGCTCAACTAATCCATACCTAATACGATATCGTAGTTCGGTAGTGGCATGACGAGCAGGCTCACCTCCAACTCTCGGCCTTCCAAAACAATACTTCGCCCTCTGCAAATATCACTCACAAGGATAACACCATCCCCGGTCGTGATCTTGCAGGTCCTAGACAATGGTTCAGATACTAGGCAGTATCTGATAACAAATGATACCGACAACAAACTATGGGAAGCCCCGAAATCAAATAGAACGAAAGCTGGAATGGAGTCGAGAAGAACCGAACCTGCAATCAACTCTCTAATGGCCTCTGCATCCTCGGCCGACATTGCGAAAGCTAGCCCCTGCTGACCTCCCCGAGCCTGCTGCTGATGCTAGACGACCTCTGCTGCTGAGTCTGCAGTGGTCCCCTCTACTGCTGCTCTGTCGGAGCCTTAGCTCTCGCTCCATGCGCTACTCTGCCTATGAATTGAGCATACTCCTTCAGCAGGTGATCAGCTGCTCCACAAAGAAGGCACCTACCCAACCTCTTTCTGCACTCATTCCACCCGTGCCCTGGCTTCTTGCAATAAGCACAGCTGGTGGTCTGCTGTCTCGGTGCCTGCTGCTGCACCCTCGGCTGCTGATACTGTACCTGCTGGAAAGGTGCCCGGCCCTGCTGAAACTGCTGTTGATGTACTGGCCTCTGCGACTGCTGGTGCTGAAAATGAGTCCTCTTGGCCTGGCCCCCACTACTGCTAGCTCCCTAGAAGTCTCGCCCCCTCTTGAGCCTTAGTTCAAGATCATCCTTTAAGGCTAAAGCATCCTCCAAGATCTCCTCGAAAGTAGCACTGCGGACACTCTTGGTATAGGACTTAACCTCCTTTACCAATCCCCTGCAAACTCCTCTACGGACTGGTTGTCCTGGACTAATGCCTCAAACTGAGTCTCGAGGGCTCCTAGTGCTGCATTTGGGAAAAACTTCTCCTTGAACAGCTTCTTGAATGCTGCCCAAGTCTGCCCTGGAGTACCAACCCTCAGGTCGGTCTGGTACCAAGTGCGGGCCAAATCCTGTATTATGCTGGCCGCCGCCTTGATCTGAAGCCTCGCCGAAATCTCAGCCAGTCTGAATATCTCCTCTATATGCTCTATCCACTCATCGACGTACAGAGTGCCCTCTGTACCCTGGAAATCCTTCGGGTGCATCTTCTGGAAGTCTTGGTTGCCCTTTTTCCTCGGCGGCTGCGGCTGCTGAACTACTGCGGGCTGAGCTGCTGCTTCCCTCTCAACTGTAGTCAGGGCCAGATCAATGCCCTGACTAAACTCTATAGTCTGCCTCTACTAGTGGGCCTATTGGGCCTCCATGAACTGCTGAAAGAATGCGAACAGCTAAACTGCGTCAACTGTCTCCGAAGGTGGCTGCTGCTACTGAAGCACCTCTAGAACCACCGGGCTCGGCCTGTGCACTGCTGGTAGAGGGGCTCCTCCGAACGCAGCTAAAATGCCCACCGCAGTGGCATGACTGGGGCTGCGGTACCGGAAGCTGGTTGCTACTGCTGAGGATGAGAGGTGGCAAACCCCTCTCTAGCATCCCCCGATCCGGGGCGATGCTATCTCGTCTCAACCATCCTGGAGACACAAATCAAATAAGAAAATAATTTGTGAGAATGAGTCAAAATAGCAAAGGAGGACAGTTATATTCAAAAGAAGACAATAGCAGCAAAATATAGATATACGGAATCTGATAAGGATTTTTTTCTAGTGTGATTGAGTACCTTCAAAAATATCCTAATCCTACTGCAGGCTGTAGTGATACTCTAGTTCGAATACCACTGTATTTCTAAACATGACCTGTATGGGCCACCACTAAAAATGTGTCACGATCCGCACCCTATAGTAAGGGCACGAGAAGTGGTTTCGTCCAGCCTACGCCGTAGTGTCGGTAGTAGAATGCTGTCCTAGGTCAATCATCTAACAATTTATAAGGTACCTGTATAGTATATACATCCGAATGGATGTGACATAGCAGACTACAGTCTCAATCACATCTAAGACAGAATGATAAGATAGATAGATAGATAGATAGATAGATAGATAGATAGATAGGAACTGAAATAAAATCCACAAAGATACAACCAAATAGAAGTCTAAGTGTCTATGATATCACAAATCCAAAAATATCCCAAATATCAAATACAGTGAACCAGAATGTAAACATAAAGAAAAGACATCCTAGTCTAAAGGAGTGTCGTCCACTGCTAAGGGGTCCTGCTGCTGGTCCAGGTCACAATAGTCCTCTAGGGTAGTCCCATAATAGGTGGGACAGCATGCCTCGTCCTCATCCTCTGTAATATTTTCAACAGGTCCAGTCAGGACAGAAGCGAGCACAATACATCTCAACAAATCATAACAGGATAGGAAATATAATCATGCTAGAGAGTAAGATACATGAAACTGAAGAACAGCATAATGTAAAAGAGAGACTGTAAGTAAATATCTATAATATATAAGAGAGCTAAACAGTGCTAGTGATTCAGAGTACAAGATGAACATGTGAACAGCTGGAGGGTGATTCATGAATATACTAAAGAGGTGATTCATGACTATTCTACTTTGGAATTATTCACATGCTCATTTTCTACTCCCCCATCCCCAATCAATACACAAGGATCCAGTCAAGTTACGTTAAGATTCATGACTATACTACTTTGCCCATAAAGGGTGATTCAAGAGTGATTCATGAATAGATTTGTGAAGGCTCTGTGCTTCATGATAATAGAAGCATGAGATACATGATGCAAGTGAAACACACGAGACAAGAGTATCTGATGCTCCCGAGGGGGATAACATCTCATGAAGGGATCCATATAGTACTAATCTGTGTTACCAACGTGTCAGCATCAAGTAAAGTAGTCTAAAGCAGGAAATATAATCCTAAACAAGATATAAAATGATCAGAGAATGTACTCGCCTGGTATCCTGAATATCTGAAGAGAATATGCTGTCCGAGGAGTGGTGTTTGTCTCCTATAGAACAGTACAAGTCACTACATGTCTAAAATAATAAAATAGACTGCTACAATGCATCTACATGATGTTTGGGGTCAATCTAGGCTAAAGTCAACCTTTGGTCAATTCTAGTCAACTCTAACAGCCAAATGTAGAAGCATGGAAAATATTGCTTTTAGTCCCACATCGAAAAGGAGAAGAAGAAAGGGCTCACTCCATTCTATAAATAGAGCCCCTTTCCTCCTTTGAAAAGGGCACCAACTTCTCTTCCCTCCTTCCAACTTAGACTCTTCCTACTACGCACCTTCGGGTGCTAAGTCGAAGAAGTCTAGGGCAGCGGGCTTGTCGAGCTCAGTCAGCTGTCCCAACCTCTGACCATCAGAGTGACCCGCTAACTGTTAAAGCGGGCCTCTGATGGAAAGTTGTAAACATGATACCTACGCACTCGTGTGCTCGGGATATCCGGGCCCACAAAACGAGTACAAAGGTTGACCGAGATGTCCTTAACTTGCGAGATGTGATCCTTCATAAGCGCAAGGAAAGAAGGGGATTCTCTATGCCACTCAAATTCAACATAGAGCCTCATGCGGCTCAAAATCCAGAAAGCTTCATGCAGCCCAAAAGCAGCAGGGGGCTTATGCGGCCCAAAATTAACATGAAAACCCATGCGGCTCAGCCAGAAGGAGCCTCATGCGGTTCAGGATCCTCATGCGGCTCAGAAGTCCATGCGGCCCAGGATCCACATGCGGCTCAGAAGTCCATGCGGCTCGAAACATTCCATGCGGCCCACAGAGAAAAGCCACGTGCCTCTTCAAAATAGCTGTACCCAGCGACGTTCGACACAATTAGTGCTCTGACGACTGACAGCTCTGCGGCTGTCAGCCCTGACATAAAGTTGTCATAATGACTGACACAAAAGAATCACTATCTTCCTAGGAAATGAGAAAAACCTTCACAAATGTGGCGCTGTCCACCAAACTTCGAGACAAATCTATGCGGCCAGATTAAACAAGTCCATGCGGCCAGAACAGAGAGATCCATGCAGCTCGGCCATGAAGAAACCCATGCGGCTCGGTCATGAAGACTCTCATGCGGCTCGGCCATGAAGACCCCCATGCGGCTCGGTCATGAATATATTCATGCGGCTCGGTCATGACAACCTTCATGCGGTTCGAAGTACAGAGACTCTTCATGCGGCTCGCTCATGAACTCTTTCATGCGGCTCGGTCATGACAACCTTCATGCGGCCCAAATATCAACACTCCTCATGCGGCTCAACATTGATGATAGGACATGTGTCATAAAGCCAATCAAATCTTGGGCCAAATCCCAATAATCTGGGACACGTGAAAGAAGAATGAATTAAATTTATTCATTAAGATTCACAGATGTCAGCAAATCATCATGATGAAGATTTATTGCAATCAGCATTAATTATTGATGGAATTTGGCATAATCCACATTAATGGCCCAGATCCTTCACGTTTAAGACTAATGGTCCAGATTGATTAATCATCAGGTCGCCGCCATCTCCAAGAGCTAATCATTGGCAACCCTAATGATCACACCCCACTCTTATAAATAGCCAGCATCATTCCCTTGCAAAAACCCTCGGCAACAAAAAAGAATAAAAAAAAGAGAGAGACATATACACAGAGAGAGCTTCCCCCCTTCGATAACCACAGAGAGAGAGAGAAGTCAGGAGAGCAAGAAGAGCATTCCTTCATCAACGCCAAACAAATATTCTCCGAGCCAAGGCTGCGTACCGATCGTCCAAGGAGTAAGGCAGAGCGGCCGTCGCTTTTCCGAGCCTCTATCGTCACCCCCCAGAATCAAAAATAAATAATTGTACTTAGACTGCTGTACCTAGGTTTTCGTCCCTAGGCTTTCTTTGTACAAGCGAGTTTGTAACGTGAAGTAATAGTCCGGTCCTCCGATAATTGTTATGTTCTTTTATATTTTATGGCAAACACGATGGCGACTCTGCTGGGGATAAACTTCTCCACGGCTGAGGAGTTGGTGACGCAATCGGATGCAGCCAAACTTGGCTCCACACAACAGAAGATGATCGTCCTCTTCGACCAACAGGCGTTCGAAGAGATGCTCTCTGAAGGCAGCGCTGGCCCGGTCCAGAAGCGCACCCGTACCATGAAGGCTCGCAAAGAGTGGAGGCCAAAATCATTTGCTCCTCCTCAAGCCCTCGATGGGATATCCTCTATTGATCAAGACGGCGAGAAGGACTCTCCTGCGGCCCCACTTCAGACCGTAGACAACTCTGCTGTCCCTAAGTCCGGCAGAAGAAAATACTATAATGCTGGACTTGCAGGGGCAAAGAGGAACTCTACGTGGTCCGAACCGCAGAAGGATATTAGCCGCAGGGAGAAAGCCCATGCGGCTACATCCGCCAACCGCATGAAGAAAACTCATGCGGCCACTTCTGTCAGCCGCATAACTTATGCGGCTACAGCTGCCAACCGCATGAATGAGACTCATGCGGCTATTAAAGTCAATCGCTTGCAGAAAACCCATGCGGCCACAGATGCCAACCGCATGCGGTCAGCCTGCATGGTCGTGACTTCTAGCCCTATAAGAACTCATCCGACGACAGAAAACGACCGCATGCAGGCAGCCTGCACGGTTTCCAATCCCAGCCATATAGCATCCGCTCCATGCTCCTCTCGATCAGTTTTCGAACGTCTCTCGTACGGTCCGAATCCTGATGATTCTCTGGATGATAAGCCAGACTCTGTGATATTCAACTTGGACTCTTCCTATTATGTACCCACAGGTGCTAAGAAGAAGAAGTCTAGGGCAGCACGGGCTCATCAAGCCAAGACAGCTGCCCCAACCTCTGACTATCGGGGCGTCCCGCTGATTATCACGCGGGCCTCTGATGGGAAGTTGTATAGAACCGCTCAAGTCCAGTCCCCAACGGCAAACGGACAAAGTGGTTCCTCTGACCTGCGTGAGGCTATCCTCCATAAACGCAAGGAAAGAGAAGGGGCCTCGACGTGCAAAGAGTCCTCACATGGACGTCACTGCACCCAGATCATCGTCAACTGCTGCTGCAACAACACGGCAGTAACGAAAGACCGGCCATCTGTCTTCCAAAGATTACAGCATCCAAGCTCGGAGGACGAGGCACCTCCTGTTGCCTCCTGCAATTCCGTACAGAAAGTCCCCGCTGACGGGAGAGGGAAGAAGACAAGCATCTCCAGCCCGAAGGTGTCAACTACTACAGCTAAGAAACCGTCGTCTAAACGGTTGTCCTCCACCGGAGTATTCCAACACACCCGTTCGAAGACGAAACCTGCTGCAGTAGGAGGTTCGTCATCCGTATCACTGGGGGTCGTTGGAACTGGGAATAAAACTCCTCGGAACATCCACGACAATCGGACATTCCAAGAAAATGAACCGGTGGAAGCAATTCTCCCGACAGATACAACAGATGCCGAAGTCCCCGAGGACATCCAAGACGAAGCAAGCTCCGAAGCTGGGGGTACTATCCCATCCGAGTCCGAACACGAAGAGAACATTCCCACATATCCCGATGATTTCTCGATGCATGGGTATGACTCAGAGGGCACATCCTCCACCGTCCCTTTCGTCACTCCTCACGTAAGGACGGTATTCATGACGGACAACAATCAAGGTGGTTCCAGTGATCGCCAACGCATCGACACTTTGGAGGCCATACTGCACGCCTTGGTCAAGTCTGTGGACGAGATTAAAGCGGCTCTTCCTACTCTGCAGGGAGTGACACTTGGCCAGACAAGCACGGGTCCCGCAATCAACATAGATTCAAATTCAGCGACACCGAACCCGGGCAATAATCCTCCCGAGATAACGGCCCCTACCGCGACAGATGAGGCTCGAGAAGTAAGAAGAGAGGTTCAGGAGCTCCGAGCAATGTTCCACGCCCGAGAAAACTCTCAAGACCTCAGAATACGACAACCATATCCCGCTGAATGGAGGGATGTTCCATTCCCACCAAGATATAAGCCGTTCAATATCAACCCCTATGATGGCAAGACTTCAGCAAGTCGGTACATCACTTACTTTGAGGTCACGACCGACCATCTGCCCCATGATGACGCTATCCTCACGCGGTTATTCATTGGGGCATTGGAAGGAGTCGCCTTCGATTGGTACCGCAACCTGCCAGACAATTGCATCCACTCCTTCGCAGGCTTCAAGCGCTTGTTCTTGGAGAGGTTCTATGAGGTAGGGCAGGACGTCACAATGTCTACCCTCATGGACGTCGTCCAAGGAGAGAAAGAGCTGACGCGGAATTACATCGAGCGGTTTCGTCAAACCGCAATGAAGTTACCATCTGGCAACCAGGACTCTTCCTTGATCAAAATTTGCCAAAAGAGACTACTCCCAACAATTAGTCTCTGGATGGGTGAAAGTCAATTCAAGGACTGGAAGGCTTTTATCATCAGTGCTACAAGTGCCGAAGAACGATTGAAGAAGGCTCGCCCACTGGGGTTACATATCTCAGAGGGAGAAAACAAAGGCAAGCGTCCCAACACCAGCAACGACAATGGAGGTAACCCCTCCAACAACCGGGACAACAGAGGCAAGCAGGCCATGGTGACCGATACAGCCCAGAAGCCAGAGTCACAACCAGCAGACAAACAATGGCCTCAAATCACTTACTCTTTTGAAGACGGCCACGTCAAGCCTATTTTGGACATGCTTATACAAGGAAATAGAATTCAGCTTCCTCCGCCAAGATGAAAACCTCGGCCGGCTGATCTGAAGAACCCAAAGTTCTGCCATTACCACCGCTACATCCACCATGCTACACACGACTGCTACCAACTAAAACGGTATATCCAAAACCTCATCGCTTTGAACGCTCTGGCCATCGATTTCGAAGAGGTAACCGTAGCAGCCAACATGGTGTCCGTACAATTCGGCAACTTCCCTCCAACAGAGACTCGAGACGGTGTTATACCCATCCCTCTGGCAACGATAGAAATTGCTAATCTTCCGCCTGCCCGTGATCAAGCTTTCAGTCTAGTACCCCTCACCACATCACGAGAGGAAATCATGTGGGTCCATCCGAACCTAGTCCACGAGGTGACTCAGCCTACTCTACCTTCTAAGAAGAGAAGTGGAAAGGTCAGCTCCTGCCGTACCGCCTCGGCAGATGAGGAGGAAGTCTCGGCCGTCGCTACTCGATCCGGAGCACAATCACAACCGGCGGCCGAAAACTCGACTGATGATCACCCGTCAGCCACCACTGACGCTCCACGGCCTCCTCAGCCTCCGACGACCGACAAGCCTAGGCCGAAGGAGACTCGCTTCGATAAGTCCCTCCGAAAAGAGACACCCCAGGGGCTGGAAAGGCCCTACAACTTCGACATCTTGGCTCAACTGGCCAATACACTGGCCAAATTATCCTTATATGAACTCCTGAGGCCCTCGAAGGATGTCCGCACGGCTTTGAGTGAGGCGCTCCAAAATGCCGACGCATACTTGGCTCAGGTCAACCTCACAAGAGATAATCAACCTGCAGATCTCCAAGATAGTGCGTGTACAGGAGCAATGCCCAATATTGTCTTCTCTCCGCAGGACATGCTCATCAAAAATAACCTGCACGATCGCCCGTTATACTACACTGGATACATCGGCGACGTAAAGGTGGACCGAATGCACATTGATCCTGGGTCTTCCATAAGCATCATTCAGAAGGGTCTGCTACATCATCTTCGTATTCCGATGCATCGCCTGACGCCTACAAGCACCGCCATTAGCGGTTTCAATTCGGGCAGGAGCTACCCGATAGGAAAGATTCGTTTGAAGTGTCAAATCGGCGATCTCCAATCAGAAGTCACCTGCGACGTCACAGATGCCGACACTTCTTACAATATCCTTTTGGGGCGGCCTTGGATACACGATTACATGATCGTGCCTTCCACGCTGCACCAATGCTTCAAATATGTCGATAAGCATGGCTTCGTGAGGACAGAATTTGCTGATATCGATCCCTTCAAGGGGGTCGAATCTTATTACTCAGACTCCTGTCTGTACGAAAAATCAAAGAAGCACCTGGTCGAAAAAGATGTGCAAGCTCATACCAAGACAGCCACAGGATCAGAAGAGCCTCTAACAATCCACCTCCAGGCTCGCAAACCAGGCAATTCCGTACCCCTTACGGCCACTCTGCGTAAGGACGCAATCAGCCTCTCGGCACAGGAGGAGCAGTTGAGAACCGGCTGCCAAGGTCTGGCCAAATGTCGAGACCCACAATAGGGCCACTTACCATCAGACTGCCAAGAGTCGGTCAACCCCAAATGGAGAAGCTCAAACCCTCTGATAGACCGCTGACGATACGCCTTCCCAGGAAGGGTCGTCACCCCGATGCGGGGTCCGATACTTCTACCGAACCGGCCACTCCTCGCCCCACATCGAGTGCCAAACTGGGGGTTGCTAGTCTACCAACAACTTCACGATCCGCTCCGCCAGTTGAGCCTCTGAAAATCAAGCTGACTAGGTCGTCCTCTCAGTCTTCATTTACACAGGGGGTAGCCGAAGAGGAACCGGAGCTAGCCAAGTATGTGGCTGCCCATACTGATGTTCCCTCCGCAGATGATGTAATCCCTCTCGAGAAGATACCTTATTTTATCAATAAAGGGCTATCTTTGAACTACATCGAACTCAATAAGCTATGTACAATGTATGCTATGGACCACGGTATAGGCACTCACCTACACACACAAGTGACAAATGTATATACCGCGATCCAGCTTACTCCGGCAGAAGACGCTTACCGAATATTCGAGGGAGGGGACCACCCAATTATCTTCGGCCGGAAAGACGATCCGTACCCCTTCACCATAAAAAAAGTCGATCTTGGGTCAGATACCGGGAGACTGCCTCTGTATCTTTATAGCCTCCAGTCCAAATACCTCATGCAGAAACAAGGATATGATCTGGAGACTACACCAGGTTTGAATTACGGTACTGGACGGCGACTACCTTTGAAGCCTCCAGTACCGTCCGGTAAGCCACGAGACTACTATAGCAAAACTCGATGTGGACTAGGGTATGTAACTCCCACGATGACCCCTGAGAGTTCAGATGAAGAATGTGACTGGCAGTCACACTCAACCGGGTCACCAACTTTTGACTCGGATACCAGCATCGGAGACATATTCAGACAAGTCCTATCAGTCAACATGGCATTCGCCGACGCTTACGAAGAAGACGAGGACATTCCTGAAATCCTCAAACTGGAGCCGTGGGCCCAACAACTAGACACGCAATGGGAAAAGCGGTTCGAGCAGAGAGAACCTCCTACCGAAGATGAAGTTATGCAGGTCGACCTCGGCAACGAGTCCTCTCCAAAGCCAATCTTTGTCCGTAAGAGTTTAACAGACGAAGAGCGAGAATCGCTGCTGGAACTTATCAAAGAATATATTGATGTGTTCGCATGGAGTTATGAAGACATACCGGGATTAGACCCCGATATCGCTCTTCACAAGCTCAACATACGGCCAGATGCAAAGCCAGTCAAGCAGCAACAACGACGCTTTCGCCCAGGCGTCATGGATGCGATCGAAGCCGAAGTCAACAAGCTAATAGCCAGCGGCTTCATTCGTGAGGAGCAACATCCCGACTGGGTCGCCAATATAGTTCCGGTCCTTAAGAAAAATGGGAAGATCCGAATCTGCATCGACTTCCGTAATCTGAATGAGGCATGCCCGAAAGACAAATTCCCTCTCCCTATCACTGACATCATGACCGACAACACATGCGGCTTTGAACGTATGTCATTCATGGATGGATTCTCGGGATACAATCAAATCAAGATGTCTTCCGACGACGAAAAGCACACATCATTCCGAACACCGATTGGCACATACTGCTACACAGTCATGCCATTCGGTCTAAAGAACGCTGGCGCCACATATCAGCAAGCCATGAGTATCATTTTCAGAGAACATTTACGCAAGACAGTGGAATGCTACGTCGATGACATCGCCGTCAAAAGTCGTCGTAAAGAAGATCATCTGCAGGACCTGAGGACGGTATTCGACCTGATGCGAGCCCACAATCTGAAGATGAATCCTACGAAATCTTTCTTAGACGTATCCAGCGGGAAGTTCTTGGGCTTCATCATCACTGCACAAGGTATCCATGTAGACCCTGAGAAAACAAAGGCAATCATGGAGATGGGTCCCCCGAGAAACCTCCGCGAACTTAGAGGCCTCCAAGGGAGGCTAGCTTACATCAGGAGGTTCATTTCTAACCTCTCCGGACGATGCCTACCGTTCACACACCTCATAAAAAAAGGGGTCTCATTCGTATGGGATGAGGAATGCCAGCGTGCCTTCGACAACATCAAAGAATATTTATCAAATCCTCCAGTCCTGGTGGCCCCGGTTGCTGGAAAGCCATTCCTGCTCTACGTACGAGCAATAAAACACTCCCTTGGTGCTCTGTTGGCACAGAACAACGATGCAGGTCACGAGCAAGCCAGATATTACCTCAGCCGAATGATGATTGGGCCCGAACACCGATACACCGCTGTGGAGAAAGAATGCCTCGCCCTGGTATTCGCCATTCAAAAGACGAGGCACTATGTCACAGGGCAAACCATACATGTGATCTCACGAGTCAACCCTCTCAGAGTCCTCATGACCAAACCAGGAGCACTCAGCTCTCGCCTCGCTACATGGGCAATATTGCTGTCCCCCTATCATATGATCTTCGTCCCGCAGAAGGCTGTCAAGGGTCAAGCCCAGGCAGACTTTTTGGTAGCCCACCCAGGATCGGAGTCATCCAGAATATACGAAGAGATCCCAGATGAGGTCGCCGATTCGAATACAGCCACCCACGATAGCATATGGCGGATGTTCTTCGATGGCGCTTCAAGAACCGGACCCAAGGGAAACATCGTCGTGGGGGTCGGAGTGGTATTGATCTCTCCTACCGGGCTAGTGATCAATCGTGCCTACTCTCTCACGGAACCCTGCTCTAACAATGTGGCCGAGTACAACGCTTTGGTCATTGGTCTCCAATTGGCAAAAGAGCTGGGGGTAGAATATCTCGAAGTATACGGCGATTCACAATTAATCGTCAATCAGATTCGGGGGTCGTACGAAGTCCGCCATGAAGACATGATCCCCTACCATCAAATAGCGATCAACATTATCTCATCACTCGAGGTATTCTTCATCGAGCACGTCTCCAGACTCCAAAATATCGAAGCCGATGCCCTAGCAGGCCTTGCCGCTTCTTTAGCAGTGCCAAACCAAGATCATCATTCGGTTGACGTGATAGGCCACGAACTGGTCTGCCCCAAGAACAATGTTCAATTTATGGCAAGCTATTCCGCCCAGAAGGTCGACAAAACACCAGACAGGAGACAGCCGTTCATTGACTTCGTTGTATATGATATCCTCCCAGAGAATCCAAGGGAAGCCACCTCCATCAGACGGCGTTCTCTCAGATTCTTCTATGACACAGAGACAAAGATGCTGTACCGACGATCCTACGACGGGTTATTGCTCCGGTGCTTGTCAAACGCAGAAGCCAAAGAAGCTATACGGGAAGCTCATGACGGTGTCTGTGGGGCCCATCAGCCTAGCCCTAAACTGCAAGACCGCCTTCGCCGGATGGGCTACTACTGGCCCACCATGGTGGCAGATGCGATAAACTATGCCAGAAAATACAAGGCATGCCAAGTCCACGCTGACTTCATTCACCAACCATCCGAGTTTCTACATCCAACGGTGGCGTCCTGGCCATTCGAAGCATGGGGAATGGATATCATTGGTCCAATCACCCCACCTTCCTCTCGAGGACATCGCTTTATACTGGCGATTACTGATTACTTCTCCAAATGGGCGGAAGCTGTCCCACTCGCAGAAGTTAAGACTTCAAACGTGATCAGCTTTCTTAAGCATCATGTCATCTACCGCTTCGGACTGCCACGAAGGATCATCCATGATAATGGTCCCCAGTTTGCAAGCCATGCATTCTATCAATTCTGCGATAAGTACCGCATTCAGAATGTCGCTTCGACACCGTATAACCCGGCAGCAAACGGGTTAGCAGAGGCATTCAACAAAACAATCATCAAACTCCTCAAGAAGTTTTTCTCCTCCAACAAACACGACTGGAACGAGAAGCTCGACGAATGCTTATGGGCTTATCGTACCACAGTTCGAACAGCCACCGGGAATACACCATTCTCTCTGGTATACGGGAGTGAGGCAGTCCTCCCATTGGAGACTCAGATCCCCTCACTCCGTGTCGCCCTCACTTATCAATTGACAACAGATGATAATTACCGACGTCAACTACAAGAGTTGGAGGCCTTAGATGAAAAGTGCCTCCTAGCTCAGCAAAGGATCGAGCTATACCAAGCACGCATCTCAGGAGCCTTCAACAAGAAGGTCAAAATCAGAAAATTCCAAGTGGGCGATCTTGTTCTGGCAGTCCGGAGGCCAATGGTCATGACTCATAAGACCGTCGGCAAGTTCCAGCAAAAATGGGAAGGTCCATTTGTCATCGAGGCCGTGTTCTCCAATGGTGCATACCGCCTCGCCAAGCAGAACGAAGACTTGCTCATGTTGCCCGTCAACGGCAAGTTCCTGAAGAAATACTATGTTTAAACAACATTTTCCAGATTATCGAGTCATGTACCTGCTAGTACCACTGAACTCACATCCACCCTACTTCAAATTATCGAGTCATGTATCCATTGGTACCACTGAACCCACATCCACAATACTCCAGATCATCGAGTCATGTACCCGCTGGTACCGCTGAACTCACTTTCATAATACTCCAGATCATCTAGTCAAGTATCTGCTGGTACCGCTGAACTCACATCCACAATATTTTAGATCATCGAGTCATGTACCCGCCGGTACCGCTGAATTCACCTCCTCCTTCCATAAAATATCCCAAATTACCAAGTCATGTACCTGCTGGTACCTCTGAACTTACACTTTGATTCCAAAATTTATGGATTGTCGAGTTATGTACCCGCTGGTACCCCTGAACTTACATCCCGGTCACTCTTTTGGAAGAAAGTCGTGTATAACCGTACCTCTGAACTTTCTTCCTGGAAGAGATCCTTCCTTATGATCCACTACCCGCACTCCCAGTGCACAAAAAGGGTAACAGATCCACAAATTTTTAAAACGACCACGTCGATGTTACCTCTGAGTCGTCTCAATTTTGCCAAAAACAAATCACCCCTCTACATAAGAACTTCCATGTCCTCATTACCTCTGAGTCGTTCTATGTACCCCTCTTCATTGAGCCCACTCCTGCCATGTCTTCATTACCTCTGAGTGGGAAGGCTCCGTCGAAGAAACCCTCATACTTGCCATGTCCTCATTACCTCTGAGTAAGTATGTCAATCCTCTTTCAACCTATTATCCGTACCCACAACCAGAGTACGACAAGGATAATAGGTCCACAAATGTCCTCAGTTGACCACAAATATCCTCCGTTGATTCCACTCCTGCCATGTCCTCATTACCTCTGAGTAGGAAGATTCCACGGTAAAACCATCATGCTTGCCATGTCCTCATTACCTCTGAGCAAATATGTTGGTTCCCTTTCATCCTATTATCCGTATCCTAAGCCAGGGTACGCCAAGGATACTAGGCCCACAAATGTCCCCTGTTGACCACAAATGTCCTCTGTTGACCACAAATGTCCTCTGTTGACCACAAATGCTGTATTAGATCCTCTAGTACATGTACCCCTTGTTTACACAATCGTATGCTTTCGGAGCCCAGCTGTTCCATAGCATTCTTTCACCCAATGCATAGAACTTCCACGTTGATAGCACCTCTGAGTTGTTCTATGTATCCTCATTCGAGTTCACTCCTACTATGTCCATATCACCTCTGAGTAGGAAAGCTCTAAGATCAACCTTATATTTACCACGTCCATACCACCTCTGAGTAAATATGATGGTTCCCTCTCTCAACTTATTATCCGTACCTAAAACCAAGGTACGCCAAGGATGATAAGTCCACACAAAATCTCCAGCGAAAGTACCCAAACCTATCACATCCATGCTACCTCTGATAGGATCTCCACACCAAAACAACTCTACTTTCCATGCTTCTTTTTCAAAGTGTTCCAAGTTTGCAATTTGGAAACTTTGAAGGGGGTCCTGTAGAAGCATGGAAAATATTGCTTTTAGTCCCACATCGGAAAGGAGAAGAAGAAAGGGCTCACTCCATTCTATAAATAGAGCCCCCTTTCCTCCGTTGAAAAGGGCACCAACTTCTCTTCCCTCCTTTCAACTTGGACTCTTCCTACTACGCACCTTCGGGTGCTAAGTCGAAGAAGTCTAGGACAGCGGGCTTGTCGAGCTCAGTCAGCTGTCCCAACCTCTGACCATCAGAGCGACCCGCTAACTGTTAAAGCGGGCCTCTGATGGAAAGTTGTAAACATGATACCTACGCACTCGTGTGCTCGGGATACCCGGGCACACAAAACGAGTACAAAGGTTGACCGAGATGTCCTCAACTTGCGAGATGTGATCCTTCACAAGCGCAAGGAAAGAAGGGGATTCTCTATGCCGCTCGAATTCAATATGGAGCCTCATGCGGCTCAAAATCCAGAAAGCTTCATGCGGCCCAAAAGCAGCAGGGGGGCTTATGCGGCCCAAAATTAACATGAAAACCCATGCGGCTCAGCCAGAAGGAGCCTCATGCGGTTCAGGATCCTCATGCGGCTCAGAAGTCCATGCAGCCCAGGATCCACATGCGGCTCAGAAGTCCATGCGGCTCGAAACATTCCATGCGGCCCACAGAGAAAAGCCACGTGCCTCTTCAAAACAGTTGTACCCAGCGGTGTTCGACACAATTAGTGCTCTGACGACTGACAGCTCTGCGACTGTCAGCCCTGACATAAAGTTGTCATAATGACTGACACAAAAGAAGCACTATCTTCCTAGGAAATGAGAAAAACCTTCACAAATGTGGCGCTGTCCACCAAACTTCGAGACAAATCTATGCGGCCAGATTAAACAAGTCCATGCGGCCAGAACAGAGAGATCCATGCGGCTCGGCCATGAAGAAATCCATGCGGCTCGGTCATGAAGACTCTCATGCAGCTCAGCCATAAAGACCCCCATGCGGCTCGGTCATGAATATATTCATGCAGCTCGGTCATGACAACCTTCATACGGTTCGAAGTACAGAGACTCTTCATGCGGCTCGGTCATGAACTCTTTCATGCGGCTTGGTCATGACAACCTTCATGCGGCCCAAATATCAACACTCCTCACACGGCTCAACATTGATGATAGGACACGTGTCATAAAGCCAATCAAATCTTGGGCCAAATCCCAATAAGCTGGGACACGTGAAAGAAGAATGAATTAAATTTATTTATTAAGATTCGCAGATGTCAGCAAATCATCATGATGAAGATTTATTGCAATCAGCATTAATTGTTGATGGGATTTGGCATAATCCACATTAATGGCCCAGATCCTTCACGTTTAAGACTAATGGTCCAGATTGATTAATCATCAGGCCGCCGCCATCTCCAAGAGCTAATCATTGGCAACCCTAATGATCACACCCCACTCTTATAAATAGCCAGCATCATTCCCTTGCAAAAACCCCCGGCAACAAAAAAGAATAAAAAAAAGAGAGAGACATATACACAGAGAGAGCTTCCCCCCTTCGATAATCACAGAGAGAGAGAGAAGTCAAGAGAGCAACACGAGGAGAGCAAGAAGAGCATTCCTTCATCAACGCCAAACAAATCTTCTCCGAGCCAAGGCTGCGTACCGATCGTCCAAGGAGTAAGGCAGAGCGGCCGTCGCTTTCCCGAGCCTCTATCGTCACCCCCCAGAATCAAAAATAAACAATTGTACTTAGACTGCTGTACCTAGGTTTTCGTCCCAAGGCTTTCTTTGTACAAGCGAGTTTGAAACGTGAAGTAAAAGTCCGGTCCTCCGATAATTGTTCTGTTCTTTTATATTTCATGGCAAACACCAAACTAGGTCAACTCTTGTCTAGTTAGGTCAAACAAGGTTAAACTAGTCTAGGTTGGTCTAACCTAGGCTTAACAAGTCAATCTAGGTCTCTAACCAATACTATCCTAGCAAGCACACACCATACACAAGTCACACTAGTCTACAATACACTAAACTCAAATGTACCCACTCCACATGCCATAGGCTATTCTACCTAGGCCATGAGCCATACACACATGTTAGGCAATGCACAATCTCCATTTCATATATCTATACACATACCATTTATATAGGCAAATGCAATATTTACATTACATTACACATATCACATTAGTATATATATTACACTCACATATATAAATATATATTTTATATATATATATATATATATATATATATATATATATATATATATATATATATATATGTAATGTAAAAAAAAAAAAAAAAAAAAAAAAAATATATATATATATATATGTAATGTAATGTAAATATTGGGTAGGAATGTAGTGTGACAGGGTAGCTATATAGGTATAGGTACTAGATAGGGTATCTATATATATATATATATATATATATATATATATATATATATATATATATATATATATATATATATATATATATATGTAAATATACATATAGGGTAGCTATATAGGTATAGGTACTAGATAACATATTCATATATACATGTAGAGATAGACATGTGTGTGTGTATGTGTGACAGAAAAACAACAGAGTGTTGTGCAATGTGTGTACATAGGTGAGTGAGCGTGTAGGATTGTAGTGTGACAGGAATTTAGATAGGGTGATGTGTGTGTTTAGATAGGAGACCTGTGTGTGTGTTTCAGTGTCATAGAGGGGTGTGTCAAAGTGACAGGAATAGCTAATAGGTGTCCCTGTGTGTAGTGTCATAGATAAACTGTGAGAATGAGGGTGCCATGTGACATGAATTCAAAATGGTGGCAATACAATGTATGTGTGTCTGTGAATGAACAGTGTATAGGAAAACAGGTTTTAGTTTTTAGGTAATGTGTGTGTGTCAATTAGATGAGGGAAAAATCAGTGTGACAGTGTAGAGTGTCTTAGGTTCTGGAAAACATTGTGCAATGACGGTATTCACAGGAAAATGGGAAGGGTGTGTACTAAACATGAGAGTTTTAGGAAACAGTAGGTTTGTGAGGTGTGCTAATCTCAGGAATTTGTGTGTTAACATGGCAGTATGTGAGTGTTTCCAGAAAATTTCAATGTGTGTGAGGAAATCAACAATTTAACAGTTCATATACTCAGTCCTAGCAACTAGCATATCCAAAACCAAATTCAAAAACTCAACTCCAACCCAAATCACAAACCTAGCATGATCATAATTCATTACATATGTTGGTGAACCTAACTTAATCATCTAACATCATTAAAACAGATAATTATGTAATTAAAACCCTGAAAATTAATTCAGTGAAGTGTATTAGTTGAATATCGGGATTTTGGGACATTTCATGATTTCGAATTCAAATTAACAACAAAAATACAATCAGAGGGTTGGTAATTAATTACACATGTGAGAGAGTGTTAGGAGGTGTCTTCGTGTCCAAGAACTGGATACGAGTCATGTCCAAACAACCACACAACATACAGACTGAAAATAGTGCACTACAGCGTCGTGTACGCGTTCACAGAGGTCGTAGACACGACACGTGTGGCCATGTGGTCATGTCCACATGTAGCCCACGTGTCAGGCTACACATTCATACCCTGTGAGGTGTCCACGATGTGTCCACAGCAGACACGAACGCATGTTTGAGCGCGTGTCTGTACGTGTTTGCTGACAGCGCACGACAGTGCGTGTCCAGTACGGGCGGGATTGCACCGCGTGTCGTGTATCATTTGCTCCCAAATTTTGGAAGCATGATGACAGACAGTGCCCCCTCCTCCCCACAAATTTTTGTGTCCTCACGTGTCCTATACAGTGAGTTCTAGGGCCCGATAGGCAGGACACTTAACCGAGTCTCGTGCAGCGTGTCCAACACCTAATCCGACAAGAAAACCGACACAAACACAAATCAGTCTTCAGAAAAATTAAAGTATACATATAGATCTATGCATCCATGTAATTAGTTCCACAAAAATTAGAAATAAAATCCTAAAAGGCATTTAATCAAACACCTATCTATACACCATGATACGTGTCCGATACGGACACCAAACGGACACAAAATTTACCCAAATTTTAGGGACAGCTAGGGGACTCCTAGATGTAGCCCTAAATGCAAAGAAATCAGGAAAAAGAATGGGTTTGAGTGGTTTACCTATTGAGTGTCAAACTCAAAGAAAGTCCCAAATATAAGGAATCCAAATAGCAACTCCCAAGCTCCAAATTACACAAAAACTGAGATAAATCTCCACAAACAGTAAATAAACAATAGTTAGATCCTAATGCTAAAGAATAGAGTCAAAATGGATTTGAAATGAATTTATTAGGAATTTAGAAAAGTGGGGATTTACATTTCCTTCAAAAATCTAGGTTGAGCACAAAAGAGGCAAGAACAAGTAGAAGAGGCATTAAATAGGTGGAAAACCCTAGTTGGTCGACCATGGGTGGGTTGGTTGGGGTTTAGGCTTAAGTCATGGGCCTATGGCTCAATTACATAAGTCATGAAATTAATTCTAAGTCATAAGTCATGCACCAAATCACTAGTCCTCCTATTCAAACCTTGATTTCTAAATGACTAAACTAGATTGACTTAAGTTAGACTAGGGTCTCACCATGCTAACCTAGTCACCATAGTTAGGGTCAATACCTAGGCTAGTCTACAAGGTCTCAATAAGTCAAAGTCAAAGATAGAAATCTCCAATTCAATAAATTAATTCAAAATTCAAAATTTCACCAAAAGACCAAAATCCCCTTAAGCTAAAATGTGGTAGTGACATTGGCCCTTGCGCGTCAAGCTTTATCCTTTGTCGAAGATGAAACTGCTAGGTGTCAGGAGGCTGAACGGAGGACCCAAGCATTAGTTGTGCAGCAAAGGGCTCATTTGAGGAGCCAGTTGGAAGAGCTTAAGAACCGATCATTCCATCTTTGACTCCTTGCTTCTTCTTGTCTCTCAATTTATGAGAGACTATATATATATATATATATATATATATATATATATATATATATATATATATATATATGTTTTTGTAATGGAAAACGTCATTTCACATATATATGCAATTTTTTACTTTATTTTTTTCTGATCTGTCTGTCTTCATGGTTGTGTATTTTGTACATAAGTAAGAATTCCCTTTAGAGTAGATAACTCTATTTGGAATTGGGTATTTACTCAGAGGTGATATGGACGTGGTAAACACGAGAACTTTTATAGAGACTTTTCTTACTCAGAGGTAATATGGACATAGCAAGGATAGACTCCACGGGGGTATAGAATGACTCAGAGGTGATATGGACGTGAAGGGTTCTATGAGTAACAACCGTGGGGGGTTGTTATGGAATGGTTGCCTACTCAGAGGTATTATGGACATGGCAAGCACCCTTTTCCAGAATAACAGTTCAGAGGTAATATGGACATAAAATAGTTTTTCTAGAGAACTATGTCAACTCAAGGCTATCATAGAAAAAGTGTGACTACTCAGAGGTAATATGGACATGGTAGACACGGTATAGAATAACACTTCAGAGGTGATATGGACGTGAAATATTTTCTATGTGGTCATGACAACATGGAGTCATCATGGGATAGGCGACTATTCAGAGGTAATATGGACATGGTAGCCATGATTTTAGGTGTAGAAGAGAAATCCAGAGGTGATACGAACATAAAAGATTTTTTGCTAGGGAAAGGTATAGAAGGGATGAATTCTTTCAAAAGAATTCATGAACACTTACTGTGATATGGGAGATTCGGACTGCGCACGGTACCATTCCTATTGGAATCCTAGGTATTAAGCCCAAGGTTCATCTCTGAGGTATTTCGAGTGCCTGGTCTTCGTCCTTGATTGGAGAGCTTACAGAGGCCATGTTAGCTGATAGCATCCTTTTGAAGACCTGGTCGGTACTGGTATCAGTATCCCAGGTTGAGGAGTCAGAAGAGTGTGAGTACATCATGACTTCTGTCTCCAAGCCTTCTGAAGTGGAAATGGGCGTAATATAACCCAAACCCCGATGGGTGCGCTGGTAATAGTTTTGGGCCATTCCCTTTGTAGCTCGGATCCGTAAGGGAAGGCGTCGGCCTTTACCATAGTTGAGCCCTTTTTTGTTGTTCAGGTTGTAACCCATTTTCTGTATGTGGTATTTGGACTGAGTAGCGTAGCGGTAGAGCAGCATCTTGCCGTTGTCGGATTTGGGATCTTCGGGAGCTACTCGCTGAGGATGCTCCACTCGACCAAAGATGATGGGTTCCTCTTCTTTCCTCCTTGCTGGAACGAAGAAGTAGGCACCCAGGGAGGGCACAACTTGGCTCGCATGGTTAGCGGTTGTCACTTACATTTGTAACTTACATAGAGAGTTGTCTAGGAAATATCTAGTGTTCCAATATACAAAAGAGTAATCAGAAGACAACTTTCTATTAATAAAATAAGCGATTTTATCCTGGGGGATTATATCATCAAAAGAGTGTGCTTCCGTGTTGGCACAAATGTAATCTCCTAGCTCCTCATCGGTAAGGACTAGGGATGTCGAGGGAGGAGGAGGAGGACGCTTTCTCTTTAGTTTGATCACCAAAGGGGTCGCGGTCGGAGGCTCATGCGCCTTCATAGTTAGCCTTTGAGACCTCTGAGGTAGCCTTATGTGTATAGGCTCCTGGCCATTATCTGACGTTACTGAGGGCAAAGGTGGTGCTCTGCCTTGGAGCTTGACGACGAGAAGCACAGACACCTTGGGGGTCTTCCCTTCAGTCGAACCTTTAGAGGTTCTTCGACAACCATTGCACTTTCTGAGGCTGTCTCTTCCTCGTCATCAGTATCATTGCCCTCATCGTCCCAAGGGACTAACTTATATAGATCAACATCCGTACAGTAGGCTTCAAGTCCCCGGAACGGGTCGATGTTAGCAAACTCGGTCTTGATAGTCCCTTCGCTGGCCATATACTTTATGTACTGATGGAGGGTGGAAGGAACGATCATGTACTCATGGATCCATGGTCGTCCCAATATCATGTTGTAATTTATGTCAGCGTCGATGTCATAGCAAGTCACTTCGGTGTGGTGATCGTTGATTTGGCACTACAAGCAAATTTTGCTAAGAGGCTCGCTCTTACCTACGTTGAAGCCGCTGATTGTTATGTTTGATACAGTCATCCGATACATCGAAATCCCTAAAGTTTGGAGCAGACTCCTTAGGATGATGCTGAGAGAGGAGCCCGGGTCGATGTGGATGCGATCGACCTTAATGGCACAGACATACCCTGTATAGTATAGAGCCCTATTATGCCGGTTGTTCTTCAACATTATGTCTTGTTGGGTGAAGGTGATACTGGGGATCACTTCGACCACGCTGGGATAATGTGGGCAGGCCGCAGGGTCTTCCTTTGGTGGTCGCACCTGAGTGAGGAAGGACTCTGCGTTCTGCAAGGCTTCGCTGAGCGCATCTCGGGTATCTTTGGAGAAATAGAGGATCTCGAAAAGTAACAATCTAGCCAGGATGTTGGCAAGCTGTGCCAGTATATCAAAGTTGTAGGATTTGATAGGCCCTACAGTCGAGTCTTTTCTGAGAAGCTTGTCAAAGCGAACCTTCTTTTGCTTCTACCTATCTGCGGCAAGTGTCTGAGATGGGCCTGCCTCTAATACATCAAAAATAGGGGATGTAGTTGGTGGAGGCACTGCCTCCTCTGGAGCCTGGTTCTACTCTTGCTACTGCACCGAGCGAGTGGTCACCAAGGTGTCATCGGTCGAAGCCGAGACCATACAATATATCCTGACCTTTTTTCCATTGACAGAAGGGGTTGTAGGCACAATCATGTCGGTAGTAAGGTCGGGGTGGACCCACATGACCTCGCCTCAGGTTTGGAGAACGGGATGAGCCCTGGATCATTGTCCCGCACTGGTAGAAGATTGACTACTTCCATTGTTGTCCTCGGGATGGGGACGACCCCGTACTGTGCCTCCATGGTTTGGAAAAATCCAAACGGGAGAGTAACTATGTTGGCCGTGACACCTATTCTTCATAGTCAAGTAATATGACTTTGGCATCGATGAAGCGCTCAATCTGTCATTTCAACACGTAGCAATCTCGTGTCGAATGGTGGACATGCTGATAATAATGATAATATTTAGGGTTTTCTACCTTTCCAGTTCGTCGGGGCACTTTGGTTTTGGGAGAGACAGCTTGTCACTCTTCTTCAACAAATTAAAGAGTTCCAGCGTATCCTCGTCGTTGAAGGAGTAAGTCTACCTCGGCTTCTGTGCTTCTACAGACTTGGGGTTCATGGTTACCAAACCTTTGGAGATATTGACGGTCATGGCTTGCTTGCCTTTTCTATCTTTGGGATTGTTGCTAGAAAAACGTCTTCCCTTGTCTTCGAAAGAAAATTAGTTCAGTCCCAAGAGCTGGGTGTCCAGGGCTTTCCTTTGTGCCACATTCGCCTCTGTAATAAAAGGCGTCCACTCTGTACAATGAGCGTTGTGCCACAATTTTATCACATGTAGCATTTCTTGCGGCATGAGTCCATAAGCATAGGATTGGGCATACCAGGCGGTAGCCTTAAGTCTGCCTGACGGAAGCACTCAATATATGCGCGGACAGGCTCCTTCTCTCTCTGGAGGACCTCCATAATTGTTGACATTGTCATGTCCATCCCTCTTTTATAGAATCGATCTACGAATAGATTCTTTAGGTCCTCGAACGATGAAATACAATCATTCGGAAGGCTGCAGAACCATTCATAAGCTACCCCCTGCAGAGCTCCTATGAATATGTTGGTAAGGAGGGCGTCGTCCTTCGGCAAGTGTGCTATCATTGAGGCAAAGTACCTCAAGTATCGTCGGGGAGACTCTTTTCCCTCGTAGGGTGTGAGCGTCTGCGGACTGTACTTGGGATGATAAACTACGTTGTCCCACTCGGCAGGATATGGTTGTCGATATCTCTATCTTCCGGAGTGCTACTTGCTTCTCTTTGGAATCGTAGCGAGCATACAGTTCCTTCATGGCCTACTGTATCTTAGTCGACATTGCTAGGCCTGAAGTCGATGGAGTAGATGACGACGGTCTCGCCTGATAGACGGCGGGCAATTTGCTGGATCCGTCATTGGCGGCTGGACTAGGCGTAGGTTTGGAGGCAGTGGGTACCAAATTCCCCTTGATCTCTGGCATGAGAGAAGACAGAGTCTTCATCGTAGCATTTAACGTATCTAGGTTCGTCTCGAGAGCTTCGATGCATTTCAGCTGGTCAGGCGCTTTGCTATTGTCCGCCTCATCACCTTCGGCCACAAATATGGACCTTGTGTGCGGATAGGTGGAAGGGACAGTAGGTCCCTCACTCTCTGGCTCAGATGTCCGAGCCTCGTCATCCTAAGGATAGACTGGGAGGTTGCGGTCTTCCTCAGACTTATTACGGTTGCTATCTCCAGTCTGGTAGCTAGCTGCACTTGTGGAGGCATCCGTATCGTATGGATCCTCCTCAGATTAGAATGTGGCATTATCATGCATAGTGGGAGGTTGGCTGCCCCTAGCATCTGATGTGGCACCCAATGGAGATTTGAAACGTGTGCCTTGGAACACACCTGTGCTGGGTACCTTTGCCTTGCTACTCTTGGGCCGCTTCTTGGGCTTGGTAGCCGATACAGGAGGATTCTTGGATGACTTCTTGAGAGTCTTAGAACCCTGTACCGTATTGCACATGGCGACACGAAGTTCATCTTCTCTCTTGCTCGCCGACCCCCTATTGAGTCTCTGACGTACAGTCGACGTAGGTTGAAGTCTTTGGAAGACGGAGCGCCTATTAACAACAGCAGTTAATGGTAATCTGGGTACAAGAATGCCTTGATTTTGGTATGCCCTGTGCCATCGATTCTTTTTCTACTTGGGATAGCTCTAGGTCTTCCGTCGTGGTACCCCCATTGTACGCACAAAGAAGCTGTACAAGGGTACGATCAAAGAGGGTCTGGCGAGGCAGACTCCTATCATGCTTGCATAAATGTTGCTCGTATGAGTCTTTCTCTATGGGATGTACCCCTGGCTTGCATCATGCACTGGAGTGCTCATGCGATAGAGGGGTTCGACTGGTCGAGGCATCGGAGCACGGGGACCAGTCAGCGCGTGTGACTGTCAACGCGGGCCTTTGGTCGATCATAGGCATGGTATGTTTGTTGCATGAGGCACATAATATCTTAGATTTCTTCCTACTACCCCTAACGGGTGTATAGTATTCAGAATCCTATGAAGGCTTACCTGATGGAATGGTGATTCTGTCGAAGATGGATCTTCTCGTTGGCAAAGCTCCCGTCGTGAGGGGTTGACCTGGCGCGTGCTTCATTCGGCGTTATGCCTTCCTCAGGCCCGCTATAGAGATACCGTCTTCCTCGTTATACTTTCGAAGGGTGGGAATCGAGCGAGAAGATATGGCTGTTGCAGCCAAAATCTTCTTCGGGGCTTCGATGTTGAGGGGGTTCTAGATCGCAGTTTCCTTCGTCGTGCTGCTTATCGCAGTTGCCTTGGGCCTCCAGACACGTTGAGTCTTCTTCAATTTTATGAACCGCTTCAAAGGATTCGTCTTTTCATCATAAATGAGATCTTCAAAAGCTTACTGGTCGAAGCGTACAACCAGCATCTTCTGGGAAGATCCCAAAAAGTTGTCGTCAGATTGTGTCACTGCCTTCTCGTTGGAGGAGAAGGTAGTCCCCTGCAAAGTTGCCATTTCAGAAAGCTTCTATCAGAGTCTTCCTTTTGTTAGAGTCCAACCAGCGAAGGACTTGGACTTGTCCCTAGCAGAGTCGTCATTTTGTTCGACATCACAAAAGGTTGAAAGAACTTTTTGTTTATTGAACATAAAAATTCCTATGTACAGAGAAGGAAGTCCTAAACAGGATATTCTAAGTACAAGAGAAAAAGTTTCTGGAAAAGTGTGACGATGGAGATCGAGCACTACAACGGTTCCTTTACTCTGTTGACGATCTGACGACGGGTTGAACTTGCTCTGACTTTCTGATGCCTTTGATAGAACTCTAGGGTTGTCGATCAAGAGGATTCTTAGAGTTGGAGATTTGATGTTCGGTGGTCTCCCCTCTTTATTAAATAAAAACTCCTTCTATTTATAGGGGAAGGAAGCACATATGCAATGTGCATTAGGGTTTTGAGATATGAAGGAACCTATCGTCTTTGCACGGTACGAGCTTCTGCGGCTCTAACACATGGCGAACATTGAGATTCCCCTCAATCGAGATCTCTGGTGGTTTTCAAAATAACCGAAGGAGGAGGCACGTGGCGTGTACCGATTTGCTTGATCGGATGCAGCCGAGTAAATCTTGGGATTTCATCTCAGATTTGGATTCTGATTGATCCTTGTCTAAGATTTAAATCAATTTGATAAGATATCAATCATGATTAACCCCAATCCTATCTTTGAGAGAGTCGGTTTAAGTTTGAGTACTAATGTGCTTCTTGGGCGACGAGTAGACCGTTATTCTAGAAACAACGGAGCCTTTGTGCTTTTAGGCGACGAGTGGACTATACTTCAAAGATGATGGAGCCTCTGTGCATATCAGCGATAAGAAAACTGTGTTTCGAGTAACAAACTCACTGTGCTTTAGGGCGACGAGTAGGCTTGTGCTTCAGGTGTCACTACCACATTTCAGTCTTGAGGGTATTTTGGTCATTTTTTGTGAATTATTTTATTAATTATTGCATTGTTGTCGTGAATTTTAACTTTTGCTAGTTGCGACTTTAGAGACTAGCCTAGAGTTTGACATTGACTTTAGTGACTTAGTTAGCATGGTGTGGGACCCTAATGTGAATTAAGTTAGTCTTAGTTGACTTGAGTGTGGCTAGGGTTCATGAGAGGATTGGGAGAGTTATGTATTTTGGACTTATAGTTAAGGGGTTGTGCTAGCTAGCTTATGAACTTAGGCTCAAGCCCATTTACATGATATCCTAACCCTAATCCACTACATGGTTGTAAACCCCCTAAATTTCTACTACAAAATTTTTTAATGGTATTTACTAGTACTTCGTATTTATACGCCGCATACAAGTTCACATTCTCGTAAATGTGCGTCGCGTACGAGTTTACGGTTCGAAATTGCTCGTCGAGTGCGAATAGGTACGAGGTACATATTTTTGTAAAACATTTTTATTCGAGATTTTATTTTTATAGAAGAATTTTAGTTTTTAAAATAATATGTGATAAATATTTCTATAAAAGAGTTATCTTATTCGTCGTTTAAAAATAAGTAGTAATTTAGAAATTGTGGTTTATATGAATGTATTCCAAATATTTTGCAAAATTTGAAATTTGTTTATTAATATATTTTGTTATTTATAAAAGCTATTTTATGATTTAATATTTAAGTATTTATCGTGATTTTCAAAATTAATTATTACTATATTTATTTAATTATGAAAATGATATTTAATATTTTGTTGATTTTAAATATTTGATTAAATATGATAATTTAAATTAGAAAAGACTTCATTTGAATTTGAATTAAATGAGTGAAGGTTTTATCTATGCTTGATTTGGATTTGAATGATTTAAAATTTAAATCGAATTTAATTTAAGTGATAATTATCTATGGGGGAATTTAAAATATCCCAAATCCTTATCCAAATATGGTTTCTACCTCCTATATAAGGAAAACCCCCATTGCTTCCTTTTTCCATATTTTTTCACACAATAAATTCCTCCACCATCCACAACGGTGCCGTGCATCGTGTCCGTGCCAACCCAAGCCTCATGTATCGTGTTTGTGCCCACATAAATCTTATTCCAGTAGTACAGTTACCCGTGTCGTATCGGACAGCCCCCTACACGATGACATGAAATCTAATCCTACACCCGCTACCGTTCTCCGACTTCTCGTCACCCGAGCATCACCACCAATCTACACCTCGACAACCATGTCCGACCATGAACCCAAGCCATCGATTTCCCTTGTCTAAGCCAGCCAACGACAGCATCACTCCCTCGCCAACCATGGAAACCTCTCCACCCGATCCCGGATACCACCGTGACCACCACAACCGCCAGACCCGAACCCATCACTGGCTCCGTCACCACCACCCTAAGCCTCGCCATCACCGACGAACCTGCGTCAGCTCCGCCACGGCCACCAACCGCGTCATCCCCAAATCTTGCCACCAACGACACGGTACCAAAATCTACCACATCAGAGAAAGGGAGGGGACGACCCTTACCTCGCCTCATCCGCACGGGCAGTCGCCCGCGAGACCCTCTTCGCGTCTCCCTCTTGAACTCCACAGCAGCTGAGCACCTTCTCGCCTGGCAACCATCACCTCCGGTGGCCGAGCCACGTCCGAGCCACCCGTTCCAGACGTACACAGCCGCATCGGACGTTTTGTCCACCACGATGGGCCCCGGTCTCCGCCACCGCGGTAGCCAGCGCCGCCCCTGGAGCACCACCGCACCGACTATTTTGTTTCCCGTGGTTGGCCCGATCTCCGCCGCTCTTGCTGAGAACCGAGCCGCATCTCTCCCCCTCCATGATTGGCCAACCCCGCGGTTGTCGCTCCACGCCGGCAGAGCCACCGCCTCCAGCACGTCCATCCACTGTGCCCAGGTCCGGCAGCCGTCGCCTCCGCTGCGGCGCTCTCCGCCGTGGACCTGCCCCGCCGTGCCGGAGTTCCCCAGCCGCCTGAGCGCCTCCGGCCGAGCCCTCAGTAAGTTTCCTTCTTCCCTATTCTCAAACCCCTCATTCCTCCACTCTTTCCACCCTCTCTCTCTCTCTCTCTCTCTCTCTCTCTCTCTCTCTCTCTCGCTCTCACTATATAGAATTTAGGGGAGGGGAGGAAGCAGTATATATTTTTGGTTTGTATCATTATTAATATTATTATCATTATTAGTATTATTATTATTATTATTATTATTATTATTATTATTATTAGTATTATATATTACTGTTATTATGATTATCATTATTATTATATATTACTGTTATTATTATTATTATTATTGTTATTAATATTTTTATTATATTTATTATTATTATTTTTAGTTTTATTATTAGAAATGATATTTCATTTATAATAGTATGGGTATTATTATTAATATTATTTAATACTAGTAGTATTATTGCAGTATTAATAATTGCATTATTTTGGAATTCTAGAAATATATATTTTTGTCAATGTTATTATTAATAATTATATTATTTTGATAAACGTGGAATTTAGTCCAAAGGCCATTTTTACTTTTCGAGGATGTCACCTAAAATATTTTTGTAACTAATAAGAAAGGTACTTTTCAAAGTTATAATTGATTTCTAGTATTCCCAATATTATCTACATTATTTTTACTAATAAAAATATAGTTTTTAACCTAGAAATTTTTTATTTTTATGAACTTAGATTTTTCCTAAAAACGTATTCTTTAATTTCACGTATTTGTGTAAAACATTTTACTAATAAAACCTAGTCTTCAAAATAGTATATATATATATATATATATATATATATATATAGCAGACGTATCTCTCCCTCAAATTCTCTTCAACTATCTTAGCTGATCATGACTAATCATATCCTTTACTTCCTTCCCGATTTTGGACCCCTACGTCTCGATCGTGGCTATTCGACTACTGGGACATTACAGAACATCGCACCATCAGGCGACACACCAGGCAAGATACCTTGCCATTGTACTATTTATATTCAGTCTCCATTTTATTACATATCACTATTCATTATTTCCAGTTATTACAGTTCTTGATTTACAACATGCTCGGTGATTATTATTTACTTTGTTACTATCCTTTGATTGCATATGAACGTAGAGTTAGGGGACTACCGTTTGTAGTGTATTGTATATGCCTCGACATAGTTGTACCACGAGGATGTGTGAGATGAGTAGCATGTAGGGGTCCTTGTGTATGGGCTGATCCCCCATGTGCATGTTTTAGGGCTAACTGCTAATAGAGGCATGTTAGGAGAGTTTGCAGTTAGTAGAGGTATACGAGACATGGATATGACTCTGTTAGGCATTGGGTGGGAAGAACAGTTCCTTAACGTATGGGTCACTTATGCACTTTTCTATTACTGATCCTGTTGGCCTCTGACATTCAAAGAATGTTATGCTTAGAGGTACCTAGTATCCTGATGGTACCATACTTGAGATTACTGCTCCTGAGCCAGATGCCCATGCGTTGAAGGTTTGTTCTTACTACATAAACACATTAGAATGGTCAGGTAACCCTCGTCAATGTCATATCACCCCGTCCCATTAGTAGCTTGGGACAATGTCGCATCGCGATATAGTGTACTACCCCTTATCCTTGTTTGGTTGTAGGGGTAGTCCACTGTTTCGATGATGAGGTATTGGATCTTGTTACGAGTGGGACTATTTATATTACTTGTCATTTATGATATAGTATATATATTCAGTTATGTGGCATGTTCTTTATGTATCTTATTACGTCCCTCTGAGGACCTGGTTATCTCGTCAGGTGTATGCTCTTGTCTTTCGCAGGTGTTCTAGCCGTGGACATGATCATCTCTATTTCTTCGAGGATGATTGCACTTCGATCGTCTTCGCTTCGCTCGCCAAAATTTTTCTTTTATGTATTTCTTTTCATAGTTGGTAGTGGATTTGTCTCTGCCCAACTACATGAATCAATGACAATTCATAATTGATTATATGATATCTTTTATTCTTATATTTTGTGGATGAGATTATTTAGTTGTGGTTTGCTGCATTTTACAGCTTATGTATCCATACGGGGCCTATGTACTTCGAATGAATACAGCTGGCATGTCTAGTCCTACATATTTTGGGACTGGGGCACTACAATGGCCGGCCACCATAGCCCATTTCTAACCTAATTTCAGCCTATATAATGTCTCCTCATAACCACTTGCCTCTTTTATAAACTTCCCTTTAGGAAACCCTAATTTTTTTCCCCTTTCATCATTTCTCCACCAAATTGATCCCAAACTTTTGCATTGGAATCCAAATCTGGAGTAGAAGGAGAAGGAGGCTAGCTTGCAAGGAGGAGAGCTCATTGGGATATAGCTTGAGGAAAGAGACTTCATTATTTGGGGCTTTCTCGTGGAGATTGGATCCCTATAGGTAATCCCTAGAAATCACCCTAAATTCCTAATTTTATTCCATAGATGCATCCATTTACGTGTCCCCTAGCTGTAGGAAAAGTTTGGTGGAAATTCGTGTTGATTTGGTGTCCGTATCAGACACGTATCTATGTGTATGAGTAAGTGTTTGATAAAATGCCCAAGAGAGGTTTTATTGTCGTTTTTTCAAAACTATTTAAAAAAATTTGTAGATCTATATGTATACTTTGATTTTCGTGAAGGATTGTATGTGATTTCGTGTCTGTGTCGTGTCTGCGTGCAACAGGACATGCCGCGTGTAAGGCCGAAGGCTCGGCCTGTGCCCTGTTGCTCGAGCAGTGATGTGTTGTGTTTGTGTCACTTGGGGACACGACCCTTAGTGTACGGCTAGCCACTGCACACACACACACATGCAAAAACCCCCAACTGATACGTGCATTGTGTCACGCCTACACGTGTCGTGGTATTTTGTCAGGCTACTAGACACGTAGCACTACCCCCTTTACCTTCTAACATGAGGACAAGGGCTGAGGTGTCGTGTGTCATGTCCGCGATGACACAAACCCACTGTACGATGATTCTGATATACTGTGTGCATTCTATGTGTTTGTAATTGATTGGACATGTTCGTGTCCACTTGGTTGGACACGAACACCCCCCTGACACGTTGGCATGTGACACACCCTTGTGCATAAGTAATTTAATATTTTTATTTGATTTTGAGTAATAAAAACCTAGCTTTCCTATGTGTTCTGATACTGCACTTTTATTCATAATTATGAGTTTAAATTGGATTTTAAATTGTTAATTATTGTTTAAATAGATGACACTAATATATATACATGTCAGGGACATTAGTTTGTGCCTCTGAGACCAATTTGAGGTATCTGTGGTTGGATGATGGGTTTTCGAGAGCATGTGAACATTGTCATTTGCATTGATACATTGTAACCTACTAACCCTATATGCACGTTGACACAATGCATTAACCCTTGTTAACCTACATGTGACACTTTGTTTAACTGAAAACCTGAACCACATTACACTGGCCCTTAATGCCTGAACATGTAAAACCCTATACCTGAACCTACATTCATTTACACTATTTCTACCAGGACATATGACACTTTACCTTGCATTACTTGCCACTGTGGCTGAACCTATGTGACCCCACTGCATGTACTCAAATGAACTCAACATTGACACTTACATATTACCTGAACCCTCTCATTCTTGCATATATGAACCTTACTACATTACATGTTAACCCATGCCTGAACATATGTCACATGTGTCACATTACATTACCTACCTTGCTTGTATTTTAGGCATAGAGCCAATATGTGTATATATGTATATATTTAAATTGTATGTAGATAACTTGTGTAGATTGTGATTATGTGTTAGTTCTAGACCAGGCTTGGTTAGGCTTAGTGAGACTTGATTGGGCTAGGACTTGATCTAGTTGACCTAGCTAGTTTGACTAGTAAAATTGACTAGAGTTGACCAAGAGTTTACTTTAGTCTAGAATGACCTAGAATTCATATAGAATGCATTGTAAAGTTTAATATTACCATTGTGGACATGTTGTGACCTGTGTTGCTTTAAATAGGACTAATCTACTCTTTCTGGAAATATATACTCATCGGATACTCAGGATACCAGGCGAGTACATTCTCTGACCGTTTCATAATTGATAGGATTTACATTTATGCTCTAGATTACTTTACTTGATGCTGTCACGTTGTTAACATGGATTGGTACTATATGTGTCACGACCCGCACCCGTTTTTTCGGATACGAGACGTGTCCAAGCCATCCTACGCCGCAGAGTCGGCGGTAGAACGCTGTCACGGCCAAGATGCTCAAAATCACATGAACAATAACTTTATTGCTCATTCACATTTCTAAGATTTATTACAACAGCTACATGATTTATATTTGAAAGAAAATTCAAATTCTAATACATATTTGAAATGGCTAAAACAACTATCTAAAGTCTAAGTTTTGGCCTGCAAGTACACCAGTATCTCCCAATGCTAAGAGAAGCCACGGCTAACTTGAAAAATGTTGGTGTTCCAGTCAGGAATGGAACAAGTGCTCAAACCGACGGTAATCCAAAAACACAATAGAATTCACAAGACATGAAAATAACATATGTGAGATGAAAGATAGAAAGTAACTGATGTCATAGCAAGCGGTGAAGAAAACAAAGAGAAAAATAAAAACAACTATCTATATGTTTTGAAATATCTTGTTCGACATATGAACGGCTAAGGGGTAAATACGACACTCTGTATGTGTCGTGTGCAGCTGCTATCAGTCAAGATCAGACATATTGGGATGGTAAGGGGTAGTTCACACGTCTACTAAGATATTTCTCCTTCCGACTAGTACTCATGGACTCGAACAAGTCAAGAAATACGAAACATGATAATCACGAAATATAGTAAGTAGAGTCCTATGATAGTAATTTTCGTGTGACAAGCATGTCAACAAGCACTAAGATATATGTATAAACATGAAACATAAAAACTACTATAAATCGAAAAACAACCAGAAAGTGCACTTGCCTGAGGTCCTTTGCCGGTGAAATCGATAATACTATACTACTCAGTGAGCCACAACAGTCAAACTCGTACAACAGTTCCCAAATGCTGAAATAGACATTACCAACGTTCTCAGAATAGACAAATTAGTTAGAATTGCCAGTCCTTAAGTTCAATTCTGGACACAGGGGTAAAACGATAATTTCGGGTCAAAACGGTATCCGTCGTTGGACCTGCTTTGCACCGAAAAGCGTGCCAGAGTCAAAGGTCTCTAAAGTCGTCAAACTATATGTCTACGGATTCTCTTTGATGATACGAACTCAACCGTACGTCCAAAGTTGGATTCTGGCAGGCCGTACACAAAATCGCCCGTTGAATCGGACCGTAGGGCCCACAAAATGGCGATCCGATCAACTATCTTAGAATGGACCAAACTTGCCATACAAAGCCAAAAAAATGATATGATCCTGTTGGCGGAAGTTTCATCTCGATTTGAAGAACGTGCACAAAGTAATTGGAGAATTTGCACGAATACACATCAAATTCGTTGTGCATACGCAACCCATTTGAATTCCGTCAAAGCCCACACGTCCACGAAGCCATTACTCACCTTTCGATACTTTCAGTTCGCGACCATGTCCCCGGTTTGGCGGGATGCACGTCGTACATAGGTTTTTCTATGTTTTTTTAAAACAGTTCTCGGGTTTTTTCCTCATTTTCTATCTGAATAATCTCATTGCATATTCATCTAAAATTAGAAGTAATAATAGGGTTTTGTTACTGTTTATATAGGCTATAATCTCCTTTAAATAGATTTCTAAATATCGCTATGTTTTGGCAGAAATCTGCCTTCCAAACTGGGTTCCAAAAACTGTTTCAATACTCTGTTTCCTGTAGTTTTTCGACAACTTTGAGTCGATCTCCCTGATAGATTGTGCGACTACGCTTAAATCTAGCTGATGGGGTCTACTCTTGGTTATGTTGCCTATCCAATGAAATAACTGGATCGAGAAACAGAGGAGCGATGAGCAAGAGATAGTACCTGAAATATGGGTGTTCGCACATACTACTGTTGTCGCTTCTGTTTAGTCCGGCCCCCGCGCGCGCGGGCTCCGGCAGCTTTGGCCGGCGTGCGACGGTGGCACCGGCACGGGTGGCCGGGCAAGTCGTCCAGGGTGGCTGGGTCGACGCTGGGTGGTCGCATGGGGTTGGCAAGGCGCGACTAGGGTTTTGTGAGGATTTCCTCTCCATTCTTTCGAATACATCTATATATGCTCTGTTTGTAACAGCCGTGGGAAATGTCGGGCCTGGCTTGGCTGGGAAATAAGCGGGGGTGGTCTTCTGGTGTGGGCCAGGGGTTATTTTGCTGTTGAGTGAGCTTCTTATTTTATTTTCTTTTTTATATATATACATATGTATATGTTTAGGTGTGTGTATATATAGGTGGATATATATATATATATGTACATTCCCTAGGTGATAAATGCAAGGAAATATTTATAACAAAAATATAAATAGCCAATAGTTGTAATATACATTCATTTTATTTACCACAATTTACATAAAACAAGAAATCCATTGGTGTATCTATAAAACCTAATGTTTGGATCCTACGAATACATGTTATATTTATACACTAATTTATACATATAGTCTAAAATTCCAATATAGCATTTTAAGCAAATGCTCATCATAATTTCAAAGTAAAATAAAATAATAATTAAATTTAACATAACACTTATATATATATATATATATATATATATATATATATATATATTTTATATATATATTTTATATATATATATATATATATATATATATATATATATATATATATTAATTATTCAGAAAGTATCTTCGTAGCCTATTAACATAAAATATGAAATATATACTTGTACCTTAAATATACACCTACATGGACATCTCTGGATGCACTACAGGTCTACATAGGTTTGGGCTTAGTTCGGCCCAGTCCGGACTACTTCAGTACAATCGGGTTCCCTAAAACTCAATAATATAATTAATAAATAAATAAATCTTCGGTAAGTATTAAGTCGCAACTTGGCCTGGTTTTCCTAGTTAGGACACACTTATGGCTGGGTCTTTCCTGTATGGCTAATACACTAGTCAAGGCGCACGACCATGCTATCCGTGCCATGATTCTTAGTCGTCTTGTGCTTCAAACCTCAACCATGGCTAAAGTCATCTACCGTAGTAATTAACTAAAAAATATTTATAAAAAATCTAAAAACACCATTCAAATAAAATAAATAATAATAAAAATATTTCAAAATTTCCGGGAAGGGGAGCTACAAATCTACCCACCTTAAAAATTATTTTGTCCTCAAAATTCTAATCCGTAACTATTCCTAAAAATTCAAAAAAAAAGCCTACCTTAACCTTAATCTCCTTAAATTTTAATTCTTCGAAATAGTTTATGTCCTCCTACTAGCCATTTTGTAACTACGTAACCTCTAGGACTTCTACCCACCTTTGGTCACACTACTCCTCAAACTAAAATCTTATAATCTTCTAACTAGTTGCTAACAATCCCACCAACAGATATCTACTACATGTGGCATCTATAATCCTCTCATATCTATCAATCAACCCAAAATTTAACACACAACAAATTTACACAAGTAGCTAAGAAATATTGATAAATTTTAATAAGCATGGCCATTCATCGCTCTGAAATAGGAAGAACAGGAAGATAGCGAAGAATAATCTAGAGCAAATATGAAGTTTCAAGGGCGGTAGAGAGTATCCAATGATGCAGATAGAAAAAAAGTTTATGAACCATTGACTTATTTGCTAGATTGGGCTACTCTAGTCCGGTCAGTAGCTAAATCGAAGAACCCTTCGTTTCTTAGAGGGGCTTGCAATCCATGCAATACGGAAATTCTGTTCTCGAAATTAATCTAAACAAGGTTCTATAATAGAACGGAATTTGAGAAGTCAAGATGGTAATCTTTTCCGTGGTTATTTAAACACACGAGCAAGGGATATAAATGTAATACAAAATCATATCGCGACTTCTAGGTAGATGGAATAAGGGTTACGAATGACTTCACATTCTAAGAGGTGGAGACTACATAATAGGTACAGGGACCTATTTCAAATAGCTCGGTTTTATAGTCCAAATATGGTGGTATGCATGGATGGGTTTTACTGGGACTTAATAGGTTTCCTGATTGGACATCAATGGTTGGTTGGATGGACCTTGGATTTCAATCTATATTGGCTGAACAAGATCCCAATGATAAAACTACTTCTACTAGATTAGGGTAACCTAGAATAGGTTTCCACCCAAGTGGTTGAGCTAGTTGCTAGTCAGGTTGGTTAGCTAGGTCCCTAAAGCCCAAAAATGTGCCTTCAGTGACTTTTGTCTTTAATTAGCACATGAGGCCACGATTGGGTGGCATACCAGTGGCATGCGCGTAGTGGGCTTCGGGTAGATCACAACCATATATTGGGTCAAATGAATTGAGTCGAGGTTGAGGCTCTAATGGAAGTCGGAAAGTATACCGGTATTATGGTAAGGGTTATAGCTAGTCCTTTTGACCTGAAAGTCGTACCATAAAAATAGAGTACAAGGGGATGTGTTTGAGTGGGACATGACATGTCTACATAAATGTGGAGTCATCTATGTCTTGTATATGAAATTTGTTGGAAGGTAACAGCTGGTCTCGTGCTCCGAATATTAATGACACGGTCGGGGACAAAAAATGATCTAAATGGAAAGTGGGAGTCTATGGGGCACTAATTATCATCCTAATGGAAATTATTCTAATCAATCGGTAGTTCTCGTATATCCCAAAATTTTAGAAGGCTTACAGTCTACTCACCATAGAAGATAGGACATGGTTTTAGGAATAATGAGGTTAGAAGAATTCTAAAGTCTGGATATTGTACCTCTACTTTTGTTAATAAAGAATAAGGTACGGCGTAACGGGATACGGTAGATATAAGTCAAGTCAAGGATCGTTCCTCAATAAATAGGAAATAAGTGTGTACAATGACACATGGTCGATAAAATAGAATGATCTATTTGTCCCTAGTATACAAGAGTTATCGACGGAATAACCAACTCTAAGGCACATCATATGAAGAGATTTCTAACAGCTGAGTCATGAATTTCTATTTGTGTCAAGACTGTCAGACTATTGTCACAAGGGTTCTAGTGGTATGGGCTGAAGTGATCATGTATTACTGTTGATAACTGGTAGATCATAATATGACAGGGTACTTAGGCTATGGTATTGGCTAAGCTAGTGACCGTGGTGTTCCAATACTAGTTAGGTCTTAATAAAAATTTACATAACTAGGATAATATTTGTTGGAAACTAAGCTCGGGATGGGTGTCTACCATAGTCATGGTAAATGATTATCCTTACCTTTGTCTATTCATCTCATGTCTAAACCGTAGGCTTTGGTCGAGGAGAGGTTGGGTTAGGGCTTATGGGTTGCTAGTTAAGGCAAGCTTCAAGCAATTAATTAGAGACTCACAACAATTGGTTTCTTGAGAATAGATAGTCTCCTAGGTTGGCATTTTGACTAAGGGTAAAGTCCTAATCATTCTCAAATTCAGATGGCTAGAAGGTCCCAATAGTAGTTTGAGGGTCGAGAGGAGAACGAGTAACTCAAGGCAAGGTTCTAGTCACATGGCTGGCCGATGGTGGCTATACTTGTGTATACAACTATCATAGCCATAGGGTACTCTGTATCTATCTACCAATTATGAGCTTTCGTCTTTCTAAATCAGTGGAAGACAAAAACAATAAAAAGTTCAAGAAAGATGTCACTGAATACAATTACGTGATTCAAAGGCGAATGTATAATTCAAGAGGAATTGTCAATACAGTCACGGATGAGATCCTAGATACTTTGATATCTCAATCCATGTATGATAATCAAAAAAAGAGCGAACCGAGTGCACTAAGGTTGATCAGACCGTAATACATCAATTCTGATTAGACAATATGTTAGTAGGCGTTCCCAATAAACATATATCTTGAATCAAGCTCGATAGTAGAGTAAGCTTGCAAAACTAGACTGTAATAGCAGCATTGGTCAAGATAGTCAAAAATACAAGTATGCAAATAATTTTAAAGGAGGCACAAGTAGCTCGAGTTTTGAGAGAATCAAAACCTTACTATCTTCTATCCATAAGGTCTTGGTCCACTAATGGATTATGGACCTCTAAATTCTATATTCTAGGTAAACCTATTAGTGTCAGTCAATTACCTCGTTAATAGATCACAAGGACCACAGAATGCTAGGTTGGGAGACATGCTACCTAACTTACAGAACTTTCACTAGTATTGGCTTTGGATCTTTTGGGACGCACCGGGCATTTTCCTATCCTCTATAGTATCTAAACTTGTAACCACATCTGAAGTCATTTTACCAAGAATTATGTCGCGCCCATATACTCTGGTTGTGGTAAACCCTTAGTTCCGTGATTCAGATGTGATATGCTATCAGATACTCTATATTATATTGACACAAGGTCTAAAGAGGTCAACAAAGATATAGTTTTAGCAATGTTCCATAACCTACGATTCCTTGAAATAATTTCAACTCTATGGGTCGTGCCGCGCCAGTGCACTGCGGTCTAGCCATCACAGTCGCTAAATCACTCAAACTATATTCCTAAGAACTTCAAGGAGCTGCTAGAGGTTCAAACTAGTTGACTATGATAGAAAGCGTAAACACCTTCCTATAAGTCTCAATCCTTAAAGTAAAAGAATGATCGAGAAGAAAATATCTGAAGACAAGGGAATTAAGAACATCCTAATCTTTATTTTATATATATTTCAAATGGTTGAGGGGAAAACTTTGAATCAATCTGCCTCGAGATTCGTATATGAATAACAGAATCAGGAATTATAAACCAATTCTTTACGGTAAAATAGGATTTTAAATAGACAATTATAACTTAGGATACAAGGTTTATATCTAATAGAGTAACAAAAAATTAAACAGTTTATCAAGATTAGAGCCTTAATTATAGGAAAGCCTAACTTACCAATTGAATATTATATCCACATCGGATCATACCATCATATCAAAAGTAGTAGTGTATCTATAAAGATCTGGCAAGTTATCTAAATTTAATAATTATCTATCTAAATTGCCTGGCCTATCTGACAACCTTAACTACCCAACGGTCAATTTGGAAAAGGAACTCCTAGTCCTAGTCATTCTCTTAAATCAATTTAACCCTAAGTTGTGAATGAGCATTTTCTAGTCGCAGGCTCATAATAGTACGACTAACGTACCATCACGAGTTCGTATATTTTGCAAAAACTGACCTACATGGGCCACCATAATATAGATCCTTTCATGAGATGTTATCCCCCTCGGGTGCATTAGGTTACGTCATGTCATGTGTGTTTCACTTTCATCATGTACTCCGGTGCTTTCACCATTCTTATGCACTCTTGTGATTTATGTACTCTCATGTTCACGGAGCCCCCATGTATACATTTCTGTACACCCATTTATGGGCATTTATGTGAATATTATGTGTAATAACATAACTTGTCTGGATCCTTGTGTATTGATTGGGGTACGGGGGAGTATAAATGGTCATGTGAACAATTCAAAAGTAGTGTAATCATGTGCAAACTCTTAGAATAATTATGTACAAATTCAAGTCGTTCACATATCTATCTTGTACTCTACATCACTAGCCACTGTTAGCTCTTTACTTATAGAAGATATTTCTTTACAGTCATCTCTTTTACTTCATATATATTCTCCAGCGTTTCATGTATCTTACTCTATAGAATATTTACATATCCTGTCATATTATAAACTGCGTAAGATGTATTGTGCTCGTTCCTGTACTGACTGGACCTGTTGAAATATTATAGATGACATTGAGGAGTTCTGTCCTACATACTATGGAGCAGGCCTAGATGACACCTGTGAACTGGACTCCCAGGAAGACCCAGCCCTTCCAGAGGACATTACCCCAGTAGACTAGGCTAGTTAGCTAGACTAGTTATCTTACTTATTGTCTTGTCTTATTTTGGATACATTATATACTCATTTGGGGACTTTTTCATTCTGGATGTTGTGGAGATGCTATCTTAGACTCTTAGACTTCTTCTCTTATTGTATTTCATTTGGCGACTTTCATATCTATCTATCTTATCGTACTTTCTACCTTAGCTGTGACTGAGTTGGACATTTCTATATTGTCCTCCATTCGGAGCGTATATATTGTACAGGTACCTTATAATTGTTAGATATATTTGACCTAGGACAGCGTTCTACCGCCGACACTACGGTGTAGGCTGGACGTACCCACTTCTCGTGCCCCTACGCTGGTGCGAGTCGTGACACATTTTTAGTGGTGGCCCATACAGGTCTAGATTTTTTGGTGGTATTCGAACTAGAATATCACTACAGCCTGCAGTAGGATATACGATATAGTTTTGGGGTACTCAATCACATTAGAAAAACTCCGATCCAACATTTTTCATCTAAATTCTTGTTGATTAAATATTTTCCTTTGAATAAATAAACTGTCCTCGTTTGATTTTTTGCTTCATTCTCAGTAATTGCTTCTTGTTTTGATCCGTCTTCATTATGGTTATGGAGACATGATCTCATCGCTCCGGTCCAGGGGATACTATCGAGAGGTCGGCCACCTCTCGTCTTGTTCAGCAGGGCCTCGAGACCGCAGCTCCAGTTATGACGACTCAGGTTGGCATTTCTGCTGCATTTGGAGGTGCACCTCCGCTTGTACAGAGACCTTCCCTCGTCATTCCTGATTTCTCTCAGCAGTAGCCACCTTTCAGATCAGTTAACGCAGGGCAGTTGTTCGACTTCTTTCAGAGGATGGTGGAGGTCCAGCGACAGCAGTCCGCTCATTTCCAGCAGGGCATAGAGAATGCCCATCAGGTTGCCCTGACGACTGTGGAGAGAGTTATTGCACGGCCGCAGGCAGCCTAGATGCAGCCATATCAGCCAAGGATACCAGGGATCCAGGACTTCCAAAAGATGCGTCCGTAGGACTTTCACGGCACTAAGGGGATTCTGTATACGGATGACTGGATAGAGCACATCGAGGAGATCTTCCAGCTGGCGAAGATTCTAGTACGACTGCAGATTAAGGCGGCTGGTAGCCAGATGCAGGACTTGGCCCGCATATGGTACCAGACGGACCCGAGGGTCGGTACAGAGGGGCAGACTTCGGCAGCCTTCAAGAAGCTGTTCAGGGAGAAGTTCTTCCCTGACATAGCTCTTGGCGCCCTGGAGACGCAGTTTGAGAGCTTAGTTCAGGGCAGTCAGACTATCGAGGAGTACGCTGGGGAGTTCTGTCGTCTAGGCAGATTTGTTGAGGGGCTCAATGAGATGGTGAAGGCCCGAAGGTTCCGGAAGGGGTTAGTCAAGGAGGTCGTCCTTGACCAAGAGTGACCGGAGTGCCACTTTTGAGAAGATTCTGTGGGTGCCCTAGCTACAGAGGATGATCTTGAGCTGGGGCTCAAGAGGGGATGAGACGCTCAGGAAGCCAGTGGAAGCGAAGGACCAGCCAGGAGGCCGTACTTTCAGCAGCAACATCAGCATCAGCAGTGGCAGTTCCAGCTGCAGCAGTTCCAGGGTCAGGGCCGTATACCTTTCCAGCAGTTACAGCAGCAATCGAGGGTTCAGCCACAGGCACTCAGGCAGCAGTCCGTTAGTTGTAATTTCTGCAAGAATCCAGGGCATGTGTGGAATGACTACAGGAAGAGGCTCGGGAGGTACCTACTCTGTGGTCCGGCAGAGCACCAGCTGAGAGAGTGTTCCATATATTCAGGACGAGCAGCTCAGGGAGCGGGGGCCAGAGCTCCAACAGTGCAGCAGAAGGGACCCTTACAGACTCAGCAGTAGAGGTTCGCTCAGCATCAACAGCTGGCCAGGGAAGGTCAGCAGGGGCAAGCTTTCGCCATAGCAGCCAAGGATGCCGAGGCTATCAGGGAGTTGATCGCAGGTTCTATTCTTCTCAACTCCATTCTAGCTTTTGTATTGTTCGATTCGGGGGCTTTCCACAGCTTCGTGTATGTATCTTTTGCTATTAGACATCACCTTGTATCCGAATCGTTGCATAGGACATGCAAGACAACGACCCGGGGTGGTATTATCCTCGTTAGTGATATTTGCAAGGGTTGGGGAGTTGATTTGGGAGACATAGAGTTGGATGTGAGTCTGCTCGTGATGCCATTGCCGAACTACGATATCATACTCGGTATGGATTGGTTGAGTAGGCACCACGCCAGCATAGATTGTCGTGGGGGAAGAGTTCTTTTCAGAGCACCCGGAGAGCCAATGTTCGAGTTCACACGACGGCAGGCAGAGCAGAGCAGCAGAGTTTTCTGTGGAGTATCAGTTGAGGAGCAGGCTGTACCATACCCTTTGATAGCGGAGTTCATGGACGTCTTTCCGGAGGATTTTCCAGGACTACCACTGGACCGGACAGAGACGTGGAGTTCTTTATAGACTTAGTGCACGGCAGAGAGCCGATATCTCAGCACGTCTATAGGGTGAACAACTGCGAACTGGTAGAGTTGAAGAAGCAGGTGGATAAGCTGCAGAAGAAGGGCTTCATCCGATCGAGTTTTTCACCATGAGGTGCACCGGTACTCTTTGTACCGAAGAAGGATGGGTCGGTCAGGATGTGTAAGGGCACTCAACAACCTCGCGATCAAGAACAAATATCCGTTGTCGAGGATCGACGATCTCTTCAATCATCTGAGTGGGGTGAGGGTATTTTCTAAGATTGATCTGAGGTCAGGTTATCATCAGGTGAAGGTGAAGAAGGAGGATATCCCGAAGACCGCATTCAGGATGCGGTATGTCCAGTTTGAGTTCATAGTGATGATGTTTGGGTTGACTAATGCCCCGGCGGTATTCATGAACCTAATGAACAAGGTGTTCCACCAATACTTGGACAGGTTCGTGGTGGTGTTCATCGATGATATCCTAGTGTACTCGAAGACTAAGGAGGAGCATGAGGAGCACTTGAGAGTAGTTCTGGAGACTCTCAGGAGGGAGAAGCTTTATGGCAAGCTCTCAAAGTATGAGTTCTTTCTGGACAGAGTTGACTTCTTCGGTCATATGGTGACTGGAGATGGGATCTCAGTTGACCCAAAGAAGATTACGGCAGTCGAGGCTTGGACAGCATCGAGTTCAGTAGCAGAGATTAGAGCCATTGATTAGGCTGACCCTAAAGGATGTAGAGTTTATCTTGTTAGAGGAGTATCAGGTCGCTTTTGATGTGTTGAAGAAGCGGCTGACGATTGCTCCGATTTTGACATTACCATCAGGATCAGGAGGGTTCACTATCTACAGTGACGTCTCAGGGAAGGGTTTGGGTTGTGTCTTGCAGTAGCATAGGAAGGTGATTGCCTATGCTTCCAGGCAGTTACGTCCCCATAAGAAGAACTACCCTACCCACGACTTGGAGTTAGCAGCAGTTATATTTGCTTTAAAGTTGTAGAAACACTACTTATACGGAGAGCAGGTGGAGATCTTTACATATCATAAGAGCTTGAAGTATGTATTTACACAGAAGGAGCTCAACATGAGGCAGCACATGTGGTTGGAGTTGATGAAGGACTTTGACATTTTACTGCAGTATCACCCACGGAAGGCCAACGTGGTTGCCGATGCCTTGAGTAGGTATCCGACGACCATGTGTTTAACTATGGATCTTCAATTTCTACCAGATTTAGAGAGCCTGGAGATTGAGGTGGTTGTGCCAGGAGTTCAGATGCAGATGTGGGCCTTCAGATTCAGTCGGACATGATGGAGAGGATCAAGTCGACACAGTTCGATGGTATTGCTCTGCGGTGTATCCGAGAGCAGGTTCGAGCAGGGTTGGTGGATGATGAGTTTACTCTTGCAGAGGATGGCACATTGAGGTACGGTTCCAGACTATGTGTGCCCAGTGGAGAGCTCCGGGAGCAGGTCATGCAAAAGTACAACCGATTTCAATACTTTATACATCCAGGTGCCAACAAGATGTATAGGGATCTGAGGGAGCACGTTTGGTGGTATGGGATGAAACGGGAGATAGCTCGCTTCGTAGCCAGATGTTTGGTCTGTCAGCAGGTCAAGGCAGAGAGACAGAGGCCAGGAGGTTTGTTGCAGCTATTGTCCATTCCAGAGTGGAAGTGGGAGCACATCATGATGGACTTTATTTCTGGATTACCGTGTACACCATGAGGAAAATACACGATTTGGGTCATCGCAGACAGGTTGACCAAATCGGCCCATTTTTTGCCATTTAAAGTGGTTACGTCTACTGAGAGGCTAGCAGAGATGTATATGCCGCAGATTGTCAGGATTCATGGAGTTCCGGTGAGCATTGCCTCGGATCGGGATAGTCACTTTACTTTCCATTTCTAGCAGAGTCTGCAGACTAGTTTGGGCACTCAGATCAAGTTTAGTACTGCATACCACCCTCAGACGGACGGACAGTTAGAGAGGACTATTCAGACACTAGAGGACATGCTGTGGACTTATGTTTTGGATTTTAAAGGATCCTGGGAGGATCACCTGCACTTAGTGGTATTTGTATACAACAACTATTTTCAGGCCAGCATTGAGATGTCACCATTCGAGGAACTGTACGGACGCAGATGTCGTACACCATTGACTTGGGATGATATTGGAGAGCGAGCTTTATTGGGACCTGAGATGGTTGTAGATGCAGCCGAAAAGGGGAAGCTCATCAGAGACCGGATTCGCGTGGTGTATGACAGACAAGGCACTGGGCCGATAGCCACTGCAGACCTTTGGAGTTTGAGGTACAGTTTAGGGATAGGATTAGAATTATGAATTGTTTTGTTTGTGATTTTGTATGATCATGATTGAATATATTAGTAATTGAGACCTTGTTTGTGATTAGATTGGAGAACTGGTTTTCTTGAGGATATCTCCGACACGTGGTACAATACGTTTTGGTGGAGGTGGGAAACTTAGCCCGCGCTTCATCGGACCTTTCGTGATCAGCGGAAGAGTCGATGATGTGGCATTCAGGCTAGACTTGCCACCTGTACTAGTAGGAGTACATAACGTATTCTACGTGTCGTAGTTGAGACGGTATGTGGCAGATCCTAGCCATGTACTCGATCACTCAGAGATTGAGGTTGGACCTACTCTTAGCTATCGAGAGCAGCATGTAGAGATTCTGGATCGACGAGAGAAGGTTCTGAGAAACCAGGTGATACCTTTGGTTCGCCTCGCATGGAGGCATCATTCTCAAGGAGAGTCTACCTGGGAGCGGGAGGATGAGATGCGCAAGCGATACCCATATCTTTTTGGACCTTGAGGTATGATTGTCTATCATTCTTATCAGTTCAGTTTCGCCTTTCAATTTCGAGGACGAAATTCTTTTAAGGAGGGTAGATTTGTCACTACCACATTTTAGTCTTGAGAATATTTTAGTCATTTTAATTTTTGTGAATTATTTTATTAATTATTGCATTGGTGTTGTAATTTTTGACTTTTGCTAGTTGTGACTTTAGAGACTAGCCTAGAGTTTGACTTTGACTTTAGTGACTTAGTTAGCATGGTGTAGGACCCTAATGTGACTTAAGTTAGTCTTAGTTGACTTGAGTGTGGCTAGGGTTCATGAGAGGATTGGGAGAGTTATGTATTTTGGACTTATAGCTAAGGGGTTGTGCTAGCTAGCATATGAACTTAGGCTCAAGCCCATTTACATGAAACCCTAACCCTAATTCCCTACATGGCCGGCCACCACAGCCCATTTTTAACCTAATTTTAGCCTATATAATATCTCCTCATAACCACTTGCCTCTTTTAGAAACTTCCCTTTAGGAAACCCTAATTTCTTTCCACTTTTATAATTTCTCCACCAAATTCATCCCAATCTTTTGCATTCGAATCCAAATCTGGAGTAGAAGGAGAAGGAGGCTAGCTTGCAAGGAGGATAGCACATTGGAACATTACTTGAGGAAGGAGAATTCACTATTTGGGGCTTTTTCTTGGAGATTGGATCCCTATAGGTAATCCCACAAATCACCCTAAATTCCTGATTTTATTCCATAGATGCATCCATCTAGGTGTCCCCTAGCGGTAGGAAAAGTTTGGTGGAAATTTGTGTTGATTTGGTGTCCGTATCGGACACGTATCTACGTGTATGAGTAGGTGTTTGATGAAATGCCCAAGAGAGGTTTTATTGCTGTTTTTTCAAAATTATTTAAACAAATTTCTAGATCTATATGTATACTTTGATTTTCGTAAAGGATTGTATGTGATTTCGATTCTGTGTCATGTTTGCGAGTAACAGGACACGCCGCGCGCAAGGCTCGCCTTTGCCCTGCTGCTCGAGCAATGGTGTGCCGTATCTGGGTCACTTGGGGACACGACACTTGGTGTGCGGCTAGGGTTAGTGACTGATACGACACCCCTAAAGTGTCAGGTCGTATCGTGTCGAGTCGGACACGTACTAGCCACTTTATTGAACCACACACGCACACACTGCAAGACAGAGGTTAGCCATAAAATACATGATGAGAGAATCTACTATAACATGGTAATACAATGAACTAGAGACAGGAAACTGTATGAAACATATAAAAGGTGAAACAAGGAACATGGCTAATCTAAGTGTTTTGAAGTACTCTTTTCGATGTGTGATCGGTCTGGGAAACTACACCACGAGGTTTACGAGGTCTACTTGCATGAAAATAAACAATGTCTACGAGGTCTACTTGTAGAAAATAAATAATGTCTACGAGGTCTACTTGCAGAAAATAAACAATGTCTACGAGATCTACTTGAAAAAAATAAACAATGTCTACGAGATCTACTTGCAGAAAATAAACAATGTCTATGAGGTCTAGTTGCATAAAATAAACAATGTCTACTAGATCTACTTGTAGAAAATAAATAATGTCTACAGTCAGATCACACATCTACTTGGTACTTTTCCTTCCCGACACGATAAGTAAGAAATACGACATGGTAGGATGAAATGTGGTACCTGCGTGATGAGCGTGTCAAGAATCAAGTATAAGATGACTAACAATGAACTATAGTAATTAAAAATATCGAAAACAAACAACAAATGTACTCGCCTGGTGTCCTGAGCTGCTGATAAAGGTTTGGTGAAATAAAGAAAGCCAACTGCCACAAACATCCTCGGATGCTGAAATAAATAGCACAAATATATTTAGTAATAAAGAAATGTCTAAAAATGCCTGTCCAAAAGTCCAATTCTGGATACACGGGTAAAATCGTAATTTTTGTTCAAAACGATGTCCGTCGTTGGATCCATTTTGCACTGAAAAGCATACTGATATCTACAGTCTCTAAAGTTGCCAAACTATATGTCTACGGATCTGGTTTGACGAGACGAAACCAAAGGTATGTCCAAAGTTGTATTTTGGTGGGTCGTGCACAAATTCACACGTTGGATCGGGTCGTGGGCCCGCCAAAATAGTCTTCCGATCAACCTTCTCAGAATTGGGCCAAACTTGGCATATATGACCAGAAAAATGACACGGTCCTGTTGGCGTAAGTTTTGTCTCGAGATGGCGAACGTGTACGAAGTTATGGGCTAGTTTGCAAAGAGTCAAATATGGGGTATCTCGAGGGATACGCTTCGATTTCGTCGTGGACGCATAACGAAATTGAGTTTCGTCGAATCCCACACATCCAAATATCCGTATGCGTCTTTTGATGCTCACGGGTTGCGACCACGTCACCCTGTTTGTCGGGGTGCATGCCGTATCAGGAAAATTCCTGAAGTTTATTGTTTTGAAACATTATTTTTGTCAATTTTTGAAATTATTTTTACATCAATTTAATAAACTAATAACGAAACCAACATAGGGGTTTTAATCATCTATATGTTGTTTATAAAACTATTTAAACACAATTTTTGAACAGTCGAAGGATTGGCGAGAAATCGCCTTCCAACAGGGGTGTTTGAAATACAAAACTATTTTTGTTTCCAATTGTTTTTCGTGATCTTTACAAGGATTTCCTGGGTAATATAATTCAATAGATTTAAATCTACTTGGATAGGTTTGAAGAGGATCAACTAGGCTCTCCATAATGGTTTACGGATCGAAAAAAGGTCGAGTATCTAGGGAGAAATTTGAGGGGCAAAGTGGTTACCTGCGCGTGTTGTTGTTGTTACTGTCAGCGCGCGTGCGACCACAGTCTGCGTGTGCGGACACTCCGATGGTCCGCGGTGGTCCACGACGGCCGAGGGCCATGCGCAGGCATCTGGGAAGGGCAGGGAAGGTGATAGAGTTAGGGTTTTGTTGCGCTGCGCCCCTCTCTATCGATATATATATATATATATATAAATGTACACCCACTTGTTTGATCGGGTTTTTGGGTTTTAATCGGCCTTGGGGGGCGGGGTTGGGGTTACTGCTGTTTCTTTTTCTTTTATTTATTTCTTTTGTTTTAAGTAAACATATATATACATGTATATATATATATATGTCATAATCCTTTATAGAGAAATATATAATCAGTATATTCACAAAATAATTTAACAAACTAACAATATCTATATATACAATATTTTTTCCTATATATATTTTGCACAACAAATTATATTGACTGTATATATATAAGTATTTCAAAAGTAAAAATATTTTAGACAAGTTTCCTCTATATAAATATTTAAATAACACTATACATATACATTTACGTATTAAACTTTATGTATACACAATGTATATGTCAAGTTCTAGTAAAAAAATAAAAACAAATATATATAAAGTAAGATCTAGGGTCATTATCATATGTTTATGGAATTATTTTTCTTCCTATACACACACACACAAGACACACACACACACACACACACACACACATATATATATATATATATATATATATATATATATATATATATATATATATACACACACACACAAACACACACACAGATATATATATATATATATATATATATATATATATATATATATATATATATATATATATATAAATATATATATATATAATTTTATTTCTCAAGTAAATACTAGATTTTATTAATGATAGGTTGAGTACCAACTCAGGTTACAAAATATATAGTATTCGATATATTTTCTACATGAAAGATATCACTGTCTAGTGTTTACATTTGATGGTAGCCTTAGAAATCTGTCGGTGAACTTCTGCAATAAACTTATCAGCCGTTTCATATCGCCATTTGTTACAATTTTTCCAAAGTACCCATACCAGTGCTGCCACCGCGATCTCTTTTCTGTGTTTTTTCTTCTTTCTCCACCACGAACGTAGTCTATGCTAGAAGCTTGTGCCACTACAATAGATATGATACGAATGTTGTACTGACGTCCATACTGCTATAGCTAGGTCACCCTCATGAAGGATATGTTCCAAAGTTTTCGAAGAAGGTGCTGAACAACAATGGCACTTAGAAGCCATGCTATACCCGAGTCGAATGATGTTATCATCGGTGGGAAGTTTATTGTGCAAAACCCTCCAACACAGAATAGACCACTTCGTGGGTATACAAGTATTCCAAAGATGCTTGAAATATGGTAATAATGGCTTGTGAGTTCGAGCATACCCCCATCCCTAATCACCCGCTACCAGTGATATGTATGGGCTAGCCAGATTTCGACCATGTATAAGTCTCTTCCACACATGAGTTGCATTAGAGGTTAGCTATACATCAGTAGCATCTTCCTGAGAGCAAAATTTTCGTTTGAAGAATTGTGTCCAGAGGCTACTCTGTGTTGTAAACTTCTACTAGAGTTTAATAGTCATTGCAGTCATGGCATCCTCCAATCTTCGTACACCAAGTCCTTCTTCTTCCTTTGTACGAGCAATACACCCCCAACCAAGCCAAGTACGCTTCGCTGTCCCATCTTGCGAGCCCCAAAAGAAGTTAGAGAACATATTCTCTAGTCTATATAACACAGCAACAAAAGGATCGCATGCCGCCAAAGTATAAATAGGAATCGATGCTAAAACATTCTTGATTATGTCTAACTTGCCTCCGGGAGAAAGTGTTTTATTGTGCCACCCCTCCAATCTGTGCCGAATTTTGTCAAAGAGCTCTTCGTACATCCCTCCGTTACGATGACCAGCCATAAGAGGACAACCTAAATATGTGAACGGAGGCGTACCAACATTGAATCCAAATCTGCTAGCCAATTTATCCCCCTTCTCTGGGAGCTCCTTCCTTGATAGATATATTGAAGATTTAGTTTTGTTGATTTTTTGGCCGGATATTAGCTCATACCGAACTAGAACTTCATTTACCATGCCCACCGAACGCAAATCCCCTGCTGCAAACAAAAGAACATCATCAGCGTAGGCTAAATGAGTGACAGGTGGACAACCTCGGAGATTGATGAACGAAGAGAAGTCGTCTTCTTCTGGTAGCTACTTCAGACTTCTAGAGAGCACTTCTGCAGCAATAATGAAGAGTGTCAGGGATAGTGGATCTCCCTGTCGCAGACCTCTAAAGGCTTGGAAGTGATCAGTCGATTCACCGTTGATTAGAGGAGCATACCAGACATTGTTCACAATACGCAGCATCATATCCACCCACTTGTTATGGAACACAAATTTGCTTAGCACCTTCAATAGAAAACGCCAATCAACTCTATAATATGCCTTCATCATATCTAGCTTGATTGCAGCATTTTCTCCTCTATGCTTTTTTTCATCTTAGCCATCATTTCTTGTGCGAGCAAAATGTTATCAACAATCTCTCGCCCTTGAACAAACCCGCTCTGCTCTTGCAAGATGATACGCAGAAGAATTGGAGCTAAGCGTCAAGAGAGGAGCTTGGATATGATCTTATTCATCACAGTACACAAACTAAAGGGTCTATAATCACCAAAGGCTCCCGGCTACTTCATCTTAGGAATGAGGACGATTGATGTATTAGTAAACGTCCTAGGAAGAGAGAAACCCTCGATGAACGTAGAAATGGCTTCCAACAATCTTCACTAATGATGTCCCAGCTATGTAAGTAGAACAAAGGCGTGAACCCATCAGGCCCTGAAGTACTGTTCTTGTCCAGACTTTTGATAGTGTCGAGAATCTCATCTTTAGTAGGAGGGGCAATTAGTGTCTCATTATTCGCATCAATCAACAGATTAGGAATGGGTGCTAATAATTCAGCATCATCCCATATCTCGCCACGCTCGTACAACTTGGAATAAAATTCCTTGGCATAATCATGGATATGATGCCTCTCTTTGATTACCTCTCCAGTTTCCTTAGTAATAGAGTGGATATGCAGAGACTTCTTCCTATTATTAACACAACCATGGAAGTAAGCTGTGTTCTTATCCCCATCTAGATCCCATTTGAGGCGAGCTTTTTGTTTCCAATATGCTTCTTCGATTATGACACGTTGCTTGAGTTTAGCAGACGCCTTTCTGCTACAAGGACTTCGTCTTCAGCTTGCTTCATAGACTAGAAAATGTCCCCGTAGGTATTCCTACTCCATTTTGAGAGAACTTTCTTGCAAGCATCTAGCCGTAGTGACACTCTAGTAATACCATTAGGATGATATACTGAATGCCAAGCTTGACAAATAATAGCTGTGAAATCCTCATGTGTCGTCCATAAGTCGAGGAATCGAAATTGCTTCCTGCCGCCAGCCGAAACCCTTTTGAACTGAGTGAGGATTGGAGCATGGTCCGACTCTGACTTATTGAGATGTTCAACCCCTGACATTGGAGCCAATTCAATCCAGGCATTGTCAACCAGAACCCGATCCAGTCGAGATCAGCACCAGCCATCCTTCATAGACTTGAGCCATGTAAAGCATCTTCCTGTATACGAAAGTTCGGTTAGGCCAGCCGCTAATTTGAAATTAGCAAACTCTTGAATGGAGATTGGGTCGGCATGACGACCTCCTATCTTCTCTTCCGAGCGTAGCACGGTGATAAAATCTCCTCCTACAACCGAAGGCAGATTGTGATCCACCTGAAGCTGAGATAGTCTTTCCCAAAGCAGACGACGGCCTTCTTTGGTGTTGTCCACATGGACAAAAGAGAACATAGCAGTAGAAGGAAGCATGTGGTGCAACACTGTTACAGTGAGAACTTGATCAAAGGAGTCCGAAAGTGATATATCATACGCCATCTTGGCCATCACCCATATATTCCTACGCTCATTTGAAAATACAGCAGAGAAACCGAGTTTTAATTTGTAAATTGTAAGTTGGTGAACATCCACCTTAGGTTCAATGATAGCCACGAATACAATTTTGTGAATCCCCACTAGCAACTAGATTCTCTTAAAAGTCATTTGATTAGCAATGCCTCTCATGTTCCAAATTAAGATGTTAAACATTAAAAGGTAAGGGTTTGCTTGTAGATGTCGAGCTTGCTGCTTGGTGAGTGATACGGTCGGAAGGCTCCACCGTCTTTTGTGTTTTTTCCTCCTTTGTTTTATTGTTGTAGTCGCATCCTGGGTCTCTCCTCCGTTGTCTCGGGCTTCATCGTCGCTGTGTCGGTGCTCCACTTCAAGCTCTTCCCTTTCGACTTCATCAGCCCAGTTCAATACAGTGTCATGCACCTCTCCTTTCTCAAATTCTTGTTTAGAAATTCCTTTCTCCTTTCCAGCAACGTCTAGAGCTACGTTTTCTAGGGTTGCCCAGAAATTCCTTTTACCTGCATGGGCCACCATAAAAATGTGTCATGACCCGCACCAGGTTTAGCGACACGAGCATATGGGTACGTCCAACCTACGCCACAGTGTTGGTGGTAGAACACTGTATACGTCAACTGTAATATCTAACATCTAACAAATATAGAATATAACCTGTCATCTCCGTATGGAGAAATAATATGACATCTCTTATATAAACACAATCACATGATCTAAAGGAAGATGAAGCACGATATTTGGATAGAAGATATGAAAATAAAGTCTTAATAGTAGCATAAGTCATAACACAAATGACTCTAGAAGTCTAAGTCAATAATACATATCCTGAAATAATATAATAGACCCAATGTATCAATCTGGAGACAAATCCAGACAAATCCAGCAAAACCTAGCTAGTAACTAAGTCACTAATGGAGGTGCATCCTTTACGAGCACCGGATCCATGGGCAACTCCTAAGAAATATTCTCATCTATGTCTAACCCATAGTAAGTCGGACAAAAGTCCTCTAAGTTATCTGAAAAATAATATCCAGTCAGGATTGGAGCGAAGGACAAACACTAACAGCAGTTTTATTTAATTGACAAGTGCTATAGTAAACAGTATGTAATGAGGTACATGATGGATATCAAAACTGAGCAGTAAGAAGTACATGATATACAGGTAATCATATCACGGTAAGTGAACATATAAGTAAAACAAGAATATGGTATATCATAGGTAATCTGAATATAATATATAATCTAAACGGTGCCTTGAGATATTAGAGTGTTATGTGATCGGCTAGGGATCATGATCAGGCGATTCCATATGACCTGCTATGCACAAGTACAAGTAAAATTGGAAATCAAGCCGGCTATACATAGAAAGCTATGCACAAGTACAAGTAAGGTCAGGCTACACCATACGTGTGACGAGGGTGAGCTATGCACAAGCAATTAGTATGGGTATGATCACATAAGCTCTAATAACTCTTCAATCCCCCGAATTGTATAATGCATCCAACCATGTCACGTTACGACACGGGATTCAAGAAGCAGGGGGCCAGCCCACTCCCAAATCAGTGTCTATACAAGTACTAGAATAATAACAAGCATGTACAAGTACACTAGGATAAACTAGGAATAGCACCTCATGACGGGATCCAAAGTATACCATTCTGTGTATCCTCGTGTCAGGAATCAAGTAAAATACTACAACTAAATTTATAGAAAGTATCGAGGTAATGAAAACTATCAGAAAATGTACTCACCTACGGTCCTGAACAGTAATTGTGAATCGATGTCCAAAGTGGAGTCACGAAGACATATATATGAGATATACATGTTAATTTGTTTTTTGGTGTGTTAAACATGGATATCTAAAGTGTGATATGCATTCTAAGGCAATTCTCGGTCATAAATAGGCCTTCGTGGTCAAACTAGGTCAATTTGACTTAAATGTTGACTTTTTGGGTCATCTAGACAACCTTGGTCAAATCGAGTCAAACCTAGGTTTCAGCCATTACCTTGCCATAACAAGGTAAGCCTACCTATTTAAATACATTACCTATAATAGGTAAAACCTTACCCTAACATATAGGTAATAACCTATTACCTATAAATGATATTACCTATTACCTATATTAGGTAAATACCTATTACCTATATTATGATATTCCCTACACTAGGTAATCCCTATTACCTATCTACATATGGATTCCTATGCCTTTAGGTAAGTTCCTTACCTATACTTGATTAACTACCATTACATTACATTACCTATACTAGGATATCCCTTACCCTATCCGACATTACCTATACTTAGACAAAGGTAATGTACTCTATTAGGTATTCCTACATAGGAAATCCCTATACCTCACTACCTACACAATACATTACCTATTCAAGGTAATACCATATTACCTACACATTGCATGGATACCTATACTCTCTAATGGCCGTTACCAATACTTAGGTAAACTCTCCTTTATCTACTCAATACCATTACCTAACTCTATCATAGTTTTCCCTAACACCTACACACTTTCAAAGGATACTCTAATCGTTCCAATACTACTGCCATTACCCTTCAAAACTTGTGCTTACACGACTCACACACATACTTATAGCTAGGGTGCATTGCTTTTTGGCCCATTGGTTAATGATCACACCTAATTTTGATAATCAACCTCAACTTTGGTCGATACACAAAATATACTTACTGGTACAGGATTACAGGTTTCAAATGAGAAGAATGTCTGCATCTAAGTCTTACTACATCTACATCCTACCGCTTCAAAGTACAAACATCACATCGTCATCAAGAACCAATCGTACAGGAATCAAGATCAAGCTTTTTATATTTTCTTCTATATTTTTATTTTTATTGAGTCTACAAAATATATGCGAGGTTGATCTGGATTGGTACTGGCTAGGTTTTTATCAGTCCACTATCTAAAAAGCCTACCTATCCATACTTCCAAGTCTATTATCCAAAAAGCCCAAAACCCAACACAAAATTTGACCAAACAATTATGTTCTCACCCTGATAGAACTCAGGCATCACTCGACGAGAACTCAACCCAAGTTCGGTCAAGGAAAATTCAAAATTTGTTTGGTCTTCCACCGTATCTGCCTACCACGTTCGAATTAGCGATTTCTGCAACCAAACTCAGCCCAAACTCTGTACGAATTCGATCTCCAAAAATACTATAAATAGAGATAAAATTTTCCATTCCAAATCACTCAATCACTCATTTATTCCTTCTCCTCTATCTTTTTAAGTGTTTTTTACAAGCTAAAGCTTTCAAATCAAGCTTATACCACTTTTAGCCAAAGCCACTACAGTTATGTTCAATCTAGAGTTTTTGTACTAAAGAGTTGTACCAGAGGCTGTATTAAGAAAATGTTCTAATTTTTGAAATCATCTTGTGGAGTTGGTCGTGCGCTCGTCACTAAGCACGGTATTATAAGAGATTGCAAGCTCTCAATTAGCTTTTGCCATAGTGGATTAACATCGAACAAGAGTACTCGAGACTGGACTAGTCCACTCAGAGTGATACCAGTATATATCGCTATGTCACTGAGTTTGATTTTCTTGTATCTTACTTTACCGTATTTTATTTACTGTCATTTACCTGCCATAGTATATAACTGCTTATTTTTTAATTGGTGATAATTTTTTCTGCACACGCATGGACTCTATTCACCCCTATAAAGGTGCTCAACGGTCCTATAATTGGTATCAGAGTAGGTTATACATATACATAACCATGTAGAGTATATCTATAGCAGTCGTTAAATCTATACTCACGGTGAAGGACAATACACAAAAAGACCCCACTAATTGATGGAACAAATTATACCTAGTAGAAAAAAATGGATGATTTTCTTTCTTAAATCACTGGACTTCGATCTTTGGTCGATAGTAATAGACGGTTATATAAAACTACCTAGAACAGTGATTGATGGTGTACTAGTAGACAGGCTACTTGACAAATATACGAAGCATGAAAAGGTGCAGGCTAGTCTAGATGCATGAGCCATCAATGCACTATTTTGTGCAATTGACAAAATCGAGTTCAATCGCGTATCAACCTGTATGACATCTAATAAAATTTGGAGACTTCTTGAGGTAACTCATGAAGGAACTTCCCAAGTGAAGGAATCCAAAATCAGTATACTAACATAGGAATACAAATCTTTCAAGATGAAACCTGGTGAGTCAATTACACAAATGTTCACTCATATTCTTGATATTACTATTCCTTTACAGTCTCTTAGTAATGACTATATCAATCACGAAAGATCAGGAATGTTCTGCGGGCTCTAACCAAGAACTGGAACCCGAGGGCCACATCGATCATAGAAGAAAACTAGCTCACCATGATGACATTGGAGACACTGATGGGCAAGCTCATGACCCATGAGCAGGACTTGCAAGAGTTTGATGAAGCAACCCCCAAGGAAAAATCAATTGCCTTCAAAGTACAAGCTAGAAAAGTCCCATGTAATAATTCTGACGAAGAATCATCCGATGGTGATGAACAGGCCCAGTTGGTCAAAAACTTTAGAAAGTTCTTAAAGTTTGAGAGATCAAACGAAAGAAGAAATCCACGAAAGCGACAAAGAAGAAACAATATGCTTCTGATGTAAAAGTCAGGGCACATGAAGAAGGACTGTCCACTGTCAAAGAAAAGCAGTCCATGTGGCCGATCAAGATCAAGAAGGAAAGCTGCAACCGGTCGAAAGAATGCTAATACAAGCATCTAGCACGAAAACAAGGCCAGTGAAGCAGAGGAGGAGGACAGACCCAGCAGCAGTGCAAATGTCTGTCTGATGGCATTCGATAAGGTATCTGATAACCCTCTGTATGATGATTTTACTTTCAGTGAACAAGAAACTGTCTTTAGCAAACTACTTGAAGAACGCAGAAATGCGTTGGACAAGTATAAGCAATCTTGTAAAAAGATTAAGGTATACACCACCGAAGTAGCTATATTGTCTAATCTTATTAAAGACATTAAAAGACATCTACTACAGGTAACACGGAAGAGTTAGCCAAACTTAAATTGGACTATCATGAGGCTATCCTCATAATAGAAAAGAAAGAAAGAAAGAGACTGTCAAGATATAAGAGTTATATGACATAGAGAAGAAGAGATACTTAGTCACTAGGCGAAGACTAATAGATATGACTGCTAAATTTAATGAGTCTTGTGCTATCTCTAAAAAGTTAGAGATCAAGTTAGGCAAATAGGTTTTCCCTGATATATCATAAAAACATAAAAATGCGCAGATATATCAAAAGCGTAGGTATTGTTCTCAACTACACAAAGCTTCATAAAATCGAAGGTACCAGGAAAGTGCAGACATAAGATCAGAAACCACAGTTCATAAAAAGCACTTTATTAAATCATGCCTACAAGGATCTATTACAGATTCATCATGATTATAAGAAAAGAACTTTGCCTACAAGGATCTATTACAAAAAGAACTAAGGCATCTAAAGATCTACAAGAGGGTTAATTTTTACATGCGCCATACAAGGGGGTTAATTTTCACAGACGCGCAGCCCCCAGATGTGTAGCGCTGTTAGAGCGAGCCATTTCCAGAAGCAGCTATTGGCCCGAGCAAGAACTCAGTCCACGGCACAGGCCGTGCCACCACCATTGAGAAGGGTATAGCACAACCTGTGGCTCTTCGGATTGGCAACCAATCCAAATCTGAAAGCTTGGATCTCGAACACATCCAAGACGTTGTTCAGGTTTGAACTCCTTATACCAAAAGCTCAAGTGCATCCCGAAACTCAGCAGCAGTTCTTCTACAAAAGCACAGTTTCTTTGAACGAAGGGATCCACAACCATCAGCCGACTTGTGCAAGGTCAATGGTCGTTCGATGCTAAGTCAGGATCGAGCATAACGTTTGGAATGCTAAAAAAGGAAGACGACTCTTCAGAAAAACTCCTCTTCATATAGGGTGAGTGTGGTCTAACCAACATGCCACGTGGCCGTCGGTCAGAGACGCCTAAATTAAAGGGATGAACCTAGAACTCAGCACAACGAACCTTATTTAATAGGTTTATTCTACTGAGTCCTAGGCCACTAACTTCTCGAATTCCTTCAAATAACGACGGCAATTAAAGAAGAGGACGACCGACTCGGCCATCAAGAAAAGCAGTCATTAAATGCCATTAAAAAGACTTCAACAGGAACTAGCTCCTTCGACTCAGAAGCGCAGCCAGGCGCCTCTCTTCAACCCAGAAGCACAGATAGCTCATTTCTTCACATAAAGCCCTCACTTCAGTCTAAAAAGTGAATAACTTCAAACCCGAAAGCTTTGTGCCCTCGCTTCAATTTAGAAGCCTAGAGCCCTAGATGTTACGAAAAGCTCGGCCCATTCAACGGCCCCCATCATCTGATACTTTGGTGACACCGTTGCCCAAATCACAAGTCTACTCGTCGCCCTAAAGCACGGTGACTCCGTTGTTTGAAACAGAAGTCCAATCATCGCCCTAAAGCAGAGTGACTCCGTCGCCTAAAGCACAAGTCCACTCGTCACCCTAAAGCACAGTGACTCAAACGCCTAAAGCACAAGTCCACTCGTCGCCCTAAAGTATAAGACCGCACGTCGCCCAAAAGCGCAGTGGCATCAAAAGCTCCGTCAGAAGCGCAGCTCGCATAGTGTCGTAGCCTTACGAAGTGACATGGCTCCACATGGCCAGATGGGTGCTCATATCCTCCAGGATACCACCCTATCGGTTTGTTTAAACTGCTACTCTTAAGATAAGACAGTTTGATTCTGTTGATAAGAGCAATATCTTACTGGGTTGTTTAAACCACTGATAAGGACGGAGTTTGTTCTTATGGGCGAGAGCCATATCTAACTGGTTTGTTTAAACCATTGGCCCTTTAAGATAAGACAAAATACACTTCGGGGATAGGAACAGAATCTGCTGAGGTCCATCCGATCAACAAATAAGCACACGCTACATGTCGTTTATTCAGTTATGTTGATAACCCCCCCCCCCCAAAAAAAATCTCGATACAAAAGAATTCCAGTGCCTGCCACGTGTCAGCTTAGCAGCAGCCTTCACCGTACTACCGCAAAAGATTCTCCAATATCTCCATGTATAGCATATCTACACAATCCTTATGAACATTGATATGTGCTTCCCCCTATAATTAGAAGGAGTTTTCCTTCGATAAAGAGGCTTTGAAATCTTCAACTTCGGCATACTCTTGATTGGTAACCCAAGAGTTTCAATCACCAGCACCAGAAAGCTAAAGCAAGTTAAACTCGTCGTCGGATCGTCAACGGAGTAAAGGAGCCGCTGTAGTGCTAGATCTCCATCGCCATACTTTCCCAGAAATTTTGTACTTCGATCTCCTATTTAGGAATCAATTGTACTCTTTTTACGTTTAAAATACAAAAAGTTCGTATAACCTTTTGTCATGGCAAACAAGATGGCGACTCTGCTGGGGACTTCCTTCTCCTCCAACGAGAAGGTAGTGGCACAATTTGACAACAACTTGCTGGGATCTTCCTAGAAGACATTGGTCATACGTTTCAAACAACAAGGTTTTGAGGATCTTCTTTCTGAGGAGAAGTAGAGCCCTTCGAAGCGGTTCATAAAATCAAAGAAGACTCGACGCAACTGGGTGCTGAAGGCGGCTGCGACGAACAGCACGATGGAGGAGACTGCGCCCCAGAACCCCCTGGCCGACGAAGCCCAAAAAAGGATTTTGGCTAACGCCGCCACGCCGCCTCGCTTGATTCCCACTCCGGGAAAGCGCAGGAAGAGTGCGGCTCTCCTATGGTGGGCCAAACAAAGGCACCACGTCGAAGGAAGCAGTAGCTCAACCGCTTATGAAGGGAGTGGTACCAATGAGAAGATCTGCCTTTAACAGAATTGCCTACCCATCGGGTATGGCCACATTGGACTCTGGACGTTACACACCTCATGGAGGTAACTTAAAGAGATCCAAGGTAGAACGTGCCATACACGGCCAAAGTGCTATGCCAACCACTATATTGGATTCTGAATACTACGCACCCTCTCGGGGTAGTAGGAACAAATCCATGGCGGCACGCGCCTTATGCAACCAACGTGCTATGCCAATAGTCGAACAAAGGCCCGCGGTGACAGTCACGCACGCAGCCAATAGAAAGCTATACAAAACTAGTTCAAGTGCCTCAATGCCTCGACCGGTAGAACCCAGCTATCGCTTGAGCACTCATGTGCACAACTCGAGCCAGGGGGTACACTGCACTAAGAAAGACTCATGCGAATAGTGTTCCTGTAAGCATGGAAGGAGTCTACCTCATCAGCAACTTTCTGATCAGGACCTAAGCGTGTCCCATGTGCCGGAACAAAGTAGAGAGAAGCTATCTCCGTATCCTCACTCCTACGTGCAGCTTCCCTGCACGTGCAATAGGAGTGCAGGAATGAAGACCCCAACGCTTTCCCACAAGCGTAAAGCAGAAGAGGAGCCTACGGCACAAGGAATGTCTATACTAAGGCATATTTGCACCTAGATCACCACCAACTGTTGCTGTTATCCGACAGCCACATCGCCACCAAGAAGATAGTCCAACTTTCAAAGACTGCGATAAATGGCTACCATACATCAGAGACTCGACTGGAGGTCGACAAGTGAGGAAGAGGAGGAACTCCGTGTTGCTCCATGCAACGCGGTGCGGGGTTCTCCATCTCTAAAGCAATTATCCAAAAATCCTTCCACTTCGGCCAATATGCCTAAGAAGCAACCTAGGATTAGCAAGACGAAAGTGCCTAGCACAGGTGTGTTCCAAAATACGTGTGCGAAGTCTAGCTCCTTGCCGCAAGGAGATGCCACGTCATATGTTATAGGTGGCCAGTCCTCCACCATTCATGACAATCCCACATTCCAATCCAATGAAGGATTGTACGACACAGATAGATGCCTCCACAAGCACAGCTAGCCAACAAACTGGGGATAGCAACTACAATGAGTCTGAGGATGATTACAACCTTCCAATCTATCCTAAAGATGACGGGACTCAAGCATCCGAAAAGCGAGAGATCTACTGTCCCTTCAACCCATCCACACATGATGTCCATGTTCGTGGCCGACGACGACAACACAAAAAGCAGCGAAGGCTCTAGTCAGCTGAAACATATAGAAGCTCTCGAAACAGCATAAATACATTAAATACTACTATGCAGTCTTTAGATTCTATCGTCCTGGAGATCAATGAGAGGTTGACTCCCGCTGCCTCCACTCCTGCTCCTGACCCAGCAGCTAATGGTGGATCTAATATGCTTTCCTTCGTGAACCAAGCAGAACCGTCGTCGTCTACTCCGTCGACAACAGGATCTGCGATGTCAACTGAGATGCAGTAGGCACTCCAAGAGTAATACGCTCGCTATAATGCCAAAGAAAAGCGAGCAACACTCCAAAAGATGGGGATTCGGCAAGCATATCCTGCCGAATGGGATAATTAGATCTTTCCTTCCAAATACAATCCGTAGACGCTCACGCCCTTCGATGGAAAGGAGTCTCCATGACGATACTTGAGGTACTTCTCCTTAGTAACAGGGCATCTACCGAAGGACGACGCTCTCCTCACCAACCTAATTATAAGAGCTCGGTAGGGGGTGGCCTACGAATGGTTTTGCAGTCTTCTGGACAATTGTATCACATCATTCGAAGACTTGAAGACTCTATTCCTCAATCGATTCTACGAAGGAGCAATAGACATGACAATGTCGACTCTCATGGACATCGTCTAGAAGGTGAAAGAGCCTGTATGCGCATACATTAAGCGCTTTTAACACACAGCTCTGAGGATACCTCCTGGTATACTCGAGCCCATGCTCATGGACTCGTGCCGCAAGAACATGCTTCCTGCAATCAAGTTGTGGCACAATGCTCCTTGCACATAATGGACGCCTTTTATTACAGAGACAGATATGGCACAAGTAAAGGCCCAAGATGCGCAGCTCCTGGGACTAAACTTTCCTTCTTTCGAAGACAGAGGGAGGTGATCGTCCAGCATCAACCCCAAAGACAGAAAAGGGAAGCAAGGTATGACCGTCAACATTTCTAAAGATTCAGCATCAGCGAACCCGAAGCCTACGGAAGCGCACAGGCCGAAGGAGACTTACTCCTTCAACGATGAAGATATGCTAGAACTCTTCAATATGTTAATGAAGAGCGTCAAGCTTTCACTCCCACCGCCAAAGCGGTTCGATGAAGTAGAAAAAGTAGACAACCTAAAGTACTGCCACTATCATCAGTATGTTCACCATTCGACACGTGATTGCTACGTGTTGAAAAGACAGATCCAGCGTCTCATCGATGCCAAAGTCATGCCACTTGATTATGAGGAGAAGACAATTACTACCAACATGGTTATTCTCCAATTCGCAAGTTTTCCAACAACGGAGGCACAAGATGCCGTAGTCCCCATTCCAAGGGCAAAAATGGAAGTAGTCAATCTTCCACCAACTCGTAACAATGCTTTGGGGCTCATCCCATTTACAATACCACGAGGTAAAGTTATGTGGATCCATCCTAGTCTTACTCCAGACATGATGATGCCTACAATGCGCTCTGTCAAAGGAAAAAAGGTCAGGTCGTGTCATATGATCTCTACGACAATTGATGACACCCTGATTACCACTCGCTTGACTCACCAGCGAGAAGAGAACCAAGCTCCAGAGAAAGAGACACCTCCATCCGTCACGACCAATGCCTCCGATACATCGAAAGCGGGCCAATCTCAAGCACCTGCTACATATAAATAGAAGCAGAAGGAGGTTCGCTTTGAAAAACCTCTGAGAAAAGACTCGGCAGTAGGGCCAATCAAACCCTACAATTTTGACAAATTGGTGCAGCTGGCCAACACACTGGCTCGATGCCCTCAGCGAAGCTTTAAAAAATGTTGACTCCTTCCTCACTCAGGTGGAACTGCCCAAGGAGAACCCTACTAAATGTCCACAGTGTCATAGTGTGGTCGAGGTGATCCCTAACATCACCTTTACTCAGTAGGACATGCTACTGAAAAACAATCGGCACAACCGACCACTGTACTATACAGGGTACGTTGGTGCCATTAAGGTCAATCGCATCCACATCGACCATGGCTCTTCGTTCAGCATCATCCTTTGAAGTTACTCCAAGCTTGGGGGATCCCGATGCATCGGCTAACTGCGTCGAACACTACAATCAGAAGTTTCAACGTTGTAAAAAGTAAACCCCTTAGCAAGATCCGTCTAAAATGCCAAATAGGCGATCTCCAGACTGACGTTACTTGCTACGTTATTAACGTTGATATAAACTACAACATGCAATTGGGAAGACCATGGATTTATGAATACATGATCGTGCCCTCCACTCTCCATCAGTGAATGAAGTATGTGGCCAACGACGGGACTATCATGACCGAGTTCGCTGACATCGATCCCTTCTGAGGGCTCAAAGCATATTGTAGAGATACGAATCTGTACAAATCAGTCCCATGGGATGACGACTTCAATGATGCCGATGACGAGGCAGAAAGTGCTGCTATTACTGAAGAACCATTGAGGGTTCGATTGAGGGGGAAGTCTCCCCAGACATCAGCCCCTCTCGTCATCAAGCTTCGAGGCAAAGCTCCGACTAGATTATCCTCGATCATGTCAGAGGATAGCCTGGAGCCTATGAAAATATGGCTTTCCCGGAAGGCTCCAAAGCCAACTCTGAGGTCACACGAACCTCCGACTGCAGCCCCCTTGGTAGTCAAGCTGAAGGAAAAATGTCCTCCACCTTCTCCCACAGCAGCCCTGGTGCTCACGGATGAAGAGTTGGGAGACTACATATGCGCCAATACCGAAGTGCATTCTTTAGATGATGTAATCCCTCGGGATAAAATTTTGTATTTCATTAATAGGAAGTTATCTTTGAATTACTCTTGTGCGCATTGGAACACTAGGTATTTCTTAGACAGCGCTCTATATATAATCACGATCCACGCAAATGGTATTTATATATATATATATATATATATATATATATATATATATATATATATATATATATATATATATATATATATATATATATATATTAATGTGTTTGAGCCCGTATTAAATAAGGAGTTCAAAATAACTAATTTTATTTACTAGGCTATATACGCCCAAAACTTATAGAAATCTCATAAAATCGTTTTGATAACCAAGAACCAATACCTATGGATATAAAATCTATAGCATATCGCTTTTGTAAAAATATTTTGCATATAACTAAGTACAATAATCAAAATTCATAATTTTGAAGATTTAGGAAAATTTAGAAAGAACATAATTTATTTTAAAAATTCGGAAAACTCCATAATTTGGTTCAAGGAGTTTACAAATCTACCCTCTTTAAAGAAATTTCATCCTCAAAATTTAAGATTGACATGGTCAACCGAAGATTCAATTACAATAGAAAGTATAGTTAAAAACCTTAGGCACGATCATGAAGAATGATACGTTTTTGACATGGTCTAGAATAATCAGATCAAAATCTATTACGCACGACTAGTCATATTAGCACGATCAAGGATAAGGTCGATGTATGGTCAAATCGGTTAGGGACGATTTAGAATAAAAAATCAAGTTATTTAGGCACGACTAAAGTCACGACTAATAAAATTAATATAGTTTTAGTTATGATTAAGATATGATCAAATTTAAGTATAACACGATCGATAGAATCTAGGCTCGATAAAATCATATTTTAAAGTCGCACACGCACGATCAAAATAAAGAAGATTTGGTACGACCAAAGATAAAATTTTGGCATAATCCTGATTCGAAGTTAAAGTCTTATAGCCACGATTGAAATCTAATGAACAAGATTAATTAAGTCATGGATAACCATCAGAGCTCGGACGTGATTAGAAATTTGGAAATGATTTAAAATCACTTAGGCGTGATCTAGGATGAAGTTATGAAGATTAAAATCTAGGCATGGTTTAGGAAATAAATCCTAAGCACGAGTAACTATACAATCGAAATCTAGGCATGAACAGAAATTTGTTTAGACATAATCAGAATCCAAATTTTGTCACGACTAAATTCATAATCAAAATCATATGGTCGTGATCAAAGTCAAAATTTTAGGCACAATTTAGGGATAAAATTAATACATATAGTTATGATCATTAGAATCATAATCATTTGATTGAAAGTCGTCTAGTCATGCCAGATCATCTAGGCATGGCCAACATAAAGAAAATTTGGATAAAAATAGTAGTAAATCTAATCATGATTGGAATAAAGTGTAGATAATAATAAGAATTTATTCGAAGTTTTAGGCACGAGCAAAATAGGATTAAAGTCTAAGCCCGATCAGGATTAAATGTATTGAGTATAGTCGAGAATCAAGAACTTTAGCACGACAAGATAATCAAAATCGATCGTTTACGATCAAAGTGGATCAAAAATCAAGTGTTATTGAAATTTAGGAAATGACCAAAAGGTAATGAAAACCACTCTCTTTTACTATGATAGGAAAATCTAAAAGATAGGATTTGTAGAAGAAAAAGTCAAGGTAATCATCTTATTCTACTTCGACTGCCACCAAGGTTATCTGAACTCCAAATATACTTCTACTACCAAGAAAAAAAAATATAATCTTCGATCATGAAGATTAAACTCATCTATAAATACTGTAGGCTTGACCTTTATTCCGAAGATACTACTTATGAAACATACTCTTGGTACAACTCATCAATTTTTTACTCCCATTATCAACTCAGTCATCTTGAAAGTCCAAAGTCCTCCACCTTGTTCCTAAATTTGATCAGAAATCCCTGAATTAGGGTTTATAAAATTCCTGAACATTGTTCAAAGTTATACCCCTTGTATTACTTATATACAATGCCACTACCATACAAAATTTTTATTCAACATTCATATATCCTTCAATCTTATACATCAAATGTTATCCCTTTTAAAATTTAGAAGTCCTACCAAGTCTCTAAAGTTTTCTATAATTTCAAAATTTTTGTGTTTTACCCGTTCTTAGTCATTCTCCTATCAATCCTTTACTTAATTTTCTACGATCTCCGCATGCCGTTATAATCTCTTCTTCCATCTACTTTGGACTCCTAAATTCAGTATCCTAGCCTTAATTTGATAATAGAATATCTCAAGAATCAGTAGCAAAAACGTCTAGGTTTTTTCAAAAATCAAATCGTCCTTGAATACCCTCATTAGTTTTAAGAATACAACTCCGGTATATTTATAGTTCTTACCATTTTATACATAATCCACCGTTACTCTTTCTTGAAATCCTCCTACATTCCCTCTTACATGAAGTAACCATACTCTATATAACTCTTTAAGTATAATAATTTCCATGTTGACACAACCAATCACTTGATTTTTTTGTTATTAATCTCAGTCATATTCTTCTCCCACTAATTATATCTCAATGCCCAACATTCCATATGCCTACCAGGATCACCACATGATAATTTTTGTACTTTTTGAGCGAGATGATTACGATACTTCCTCAGCCTTTCCAAAGTAAAGAGATACGAGTATTCAAGATAGTTCAAGTGTAGCTAACAGGTTTTAGAAATGAGGTAGTTTGATGGATATAAGTAGGACAGAAATAAGAAGACGAAGAAAATTAGATTAGGAAGTTGCTCTTGCTCATCTAGTCATAATGAAGTCGTGGTCCTTCCCTTTTCTTGTACTTGTCCATATTCAAAAAAACACATTTCAACCTCCAAGTTGTTCACTTTTGTCTTAATAATCAATTCTCACTCACCAATCCCTCTTCATGATTCCAAGTCACTAATTATCGACTACTGATAAATTTGTTGCCTAGCCTTCATCCCTAACGTTCTTGATTCAATTGGTATCTACGTCAATTCTTCTAGACTTTTACATCTAAATTTGTCACTCTTCTAATATCCAAAATTTCCATCACTCTTATCCTCTATTATTGTTAACCCCATATCATTGAAATTTCCCTAATAATGAGATCATAGGAACAAGTAACTTGTAATATTGTTCATAAGGCTTAGAATTTCTTGTTGAATCATCCTTCCATAATTATTCATAAAATTTCTTGTGTCATAATTGTTTCCAAGTCTTGTATGATTTTTCTTCCCTTGTCAAATCCTCCAAATATGTTGTAACCCAAGAGTATCCCTAATCCAATTCTTAGTCAGCACTCTTGTAAATGTATACCAACCCTTCTACCATTTTTGTCTCAATAATTCCTTATAACTTTGGAACCACATTCCTTGTGGAATATTAGTATCTAGTGCCACTTTCTTGGCTACTTAAGCAAGAAAGACGATTTAATATCTCCCTCAATGGCTTTTACTACTGTAAAAGTCATATAGAACATCCCTTTAATATTCCCTTGTCACAAGTCCATACAATACTATCCTCTTAATTATAATACATCTATAGGTAATTTTCAGCTTGTTCATGCAATCCTTGTTTCATTTCTCTGAGTTCCTTTGTGGCCTTGCGTTTATTTCTCAAACATATTTCGACAAACCTTAAAGCCCCAATTGTATTATCTTGGTCAAAATTCATGTCCCTTGAATATATTTAAAATAATTCTCTACCTTCATGCATAAGAATTGAGTAATCATTTTTCTCCTCTCAACCTGAATGGTTATGGGTTCACTTCCACTCCTTGGTTCCTTCCAAAGTACATAAAACTTATCATCGTGCAAGTATAGGGATCGACAATGGATATGTGTTTCGAAAATCAGTATAAGAAAAAGTGAATGAAAATAATCTCAATATAGTTCGAAGTAAGATTCTCAGGGGTTATCCCTGGAATCTATCAAGAGATCCTAATATGTGATTGAGTATCAAAACTTTTAGAATATTCTATAATTAAAATCCTAATCCTAGGACATGTAGGATCGATGGAGCACCTCTAGAGGGGGTGAATAGAGTGCGTACGAGCAGCGGAATAATAATCACCAATTAAAATTATTTATGGCAGTAACAAATAAATATGAAACATGCAGTATAAAAGTAAAAGAGTAAAGTAAATAAGTTGAGATAAGCTAATGCAAACACCGAGGTTTATACTGGTTTCCCTCTGAGAGGACTAGTCCAGTCACGAGAACTCTTACTTTCTATTAATCCACTATTTGAAATAGCAGTTACACCACGTGCTTTAATCCGAAGGGCACGTCGAATTCTTTCAACCTCGTGCTTTAAACCGAAGGGCTTG
>JANAVB010028818.1:15231123-15313623 GCA_029216955.1 Iris pallida | reverse complement strand
GGGGGTGACCCGACCGAAAAAAGGCGGGGCTCCATTGGGGGGAGGCCAGGAAAGGCCCGGGCTGCCATAGAAGAAACCGGCCGGCCACGCAGGCCAGCCAATCACTAGGAAAGCTACGGCGAGCGGCGGCGATCCTAGTCGGAGCCCACTCCACAGGAGAGGCGGCGCTCCTAGCGGCGGTGCTCCTAGCAGCCCGCTCCCCGACTTTCTCCCCATCTCATCTTATATATATATATATATATATATATATATATATATATATATATATATATATATATATATATATATATATATATATATATATATATACGTACATACAAATACGTTAATACATATATATAAAAATATATTATATATATATATATATATTTTTTTATATATATATATATATATATATATATATATATATATATATATATATATATATATATATTTTATTTTTTATTTTTTATTTTTTATTTTTATATATATATATTAAGCATTATATATATATATATATATATATATATATATATATATATATATATATATATATATATATATATATATATATAAAATAAAATAATATATATATATATATATATATATATATATATATATATATATATATATATATATATATATATATATATATATATAGGGAAGATTTATGAAATGCCCAAAAACTAAAAAAGTTTTATGTAAAATCCACCGCTAAAAAAACTTTCATCGCGTGCCCAGAATTAGAGAAACTTATCCAAAGCGGGTTCCAAATGACCCTTTTGTCCTTCCTTTTAATTTATTGGAAACACCCACAAAACTGCTCTTAAAAAAACGTTTCAATACTCCATCTTCTTCCATACGCTGCTCACTTTCGAATCTAGGTTTTCTCCTCAAAAATCTTCAAAAACTCGTCGAAAAATTTCGGAAAGACCGGGACGAACGACAAAAGTGCTAAAACGGAGGTCCAAACATCATTTTTTTGCGAATCTAAAATTTCGGAAGGCCGTCTAACGGTGAAGCGGTTACTTTCAGTCTCCTCGACGATACGCTCATTTTGCGACAAACGGGACCTCGTTTCGACCTCCCAGTCAAAAGTTATGGCCCTCCAAAGTTTCAGCTAACCATAAAATGCAGGAGAATGGCATTCTCCGTCTTAATTTACACGGAGAATGACCATTCTCCGTCTTAATTAGGACGGAGAATGACATTCTCCGTCTTAATTTACACGGAGAATGGTCATTCCAGTGTTAAAACGCAGGAGAATGACCATTCTCCGTGTTAGAAACACGGAGAATGCCATTCTCCGTGTTAAATAAAACGGAGAATGTCATTCTCCGTGTTAAATAAAACGGAGAATGGCATTCTCCGTCCTAATTAAGACGGAGAATGGCCATTCTCCGTGCTAAATTAAACGGAGAATGACCATTCTCCGTCTTAATTAGGACGGAGAATGCCATTCTCCGTGTAATTTATCACGGAGAATGGTCATTCTAGTGTTAAAACGCAGGAGAATGACCATTCTCCGTGTTAGAAACACGAAGAATGCCATTCTCCATCTTAATTAGGACGGAGAATGCCATTCTCCGTCTTAAATAAAACGGAGAATGCCATTCTCCGTCCTAATTAAGACGGAGAATGACATTCTCGGTCCTAATTAAGACGGAAACGGAGAATGTCATTCTCCGTGTTAATTAGGACGGAGAATGGCATTCTCCGTCTTAAATAAAACGGAGAATGGCATTCTCCGTCCTAATTAAGACGGAGAATGCCATTCTCCGTCCTAATTAAGACGGATAATGGTCATTTCCAGTGTTAAAACGTGTAATTTAGTTTTTTCAGGAATAAAGAGTTTCGTTCTTCTTTCAAAGCGATGATAATTCTTATGGAAAAGAAGAAGAAAGATCTTCTCTCCACAATTGAAGATCTGAGTTCAAATGTCTCCACGATGAAGATGATGATGATGGTGATGATGATGACGAGCGATGATCTGAGTTCGACTGAAGAAAAACACACCGAACTACGAACGATCTTTGCGATCTCTGCTGAATATGAGAGCAATGGAATTCAGATTTCCCGTGAAGAAGAAGAAGACGAAAATCGCAATCCAGATCTGAGTTTTTTGAATTCAAATACATATAGATGACCAATTCGCGCGGAGGGGTAGTTTCGGTATTATAAAAATAGCAGTTTCTAGCGGGTGACATCTAAAAGGGAATCTTGGAATATTTAACGTGAAAATACTTAATTCTGGGTATTTCATAAAACTTATCCAGCGGGTGGGTATTTCATAAAAGCCCACCCCGAAATTGGGTTTCTCAGCAATTTCCAGATATATATATATATATATATATATATATATATATATATATATATATGGGCTAAAAGCCCAGCCTATGACTCTCAGTCCCAAAGCATCCCAAAAATAAAACATTTGTTTTTGTTTTGTTTTTAAAACATAATAACCCTCTTTAACCGGTCTGGCCCATTACAATGGACAATATCAGCTCATCCCCATCACAGAGGAGAGAGAGAGAGAGAGCTTTTGCTCTTCTCTCAAATTTTCAGATAAAAGAAACGAAGAATAAGGAGAAAAGGAGGAGGAAAATGAGAAGCTCACCTAGGGCTTCAACGACGGGGTGCCAGCGGAGGTGGTAGTGAAGTCGGAATAATGAAGCTTGGTGGCGATCGGTGGTAGCTGCGGTGGGAGGGGATCGGTCAGGTCCAACGAGGAAACGGTCTCTTGAGGGGGTTTTAGGTCTGGTTGAGGGAAACACTGGAGAGCGAAGGTAGGAGGTCTGGGCGGTCTGTGGCACGGCCAGGTTGGTGGTGTGCCAAATCGAGGAAGAAGGCAGTGCAGGGAGGTGGAGGCATCCGGCTGGGGATGGCTAGAGGGTGACTTGTGGTTGTGTTGGTGATGGAGACGATGATGGTGGAGGCGGAGCCTGGTCGGTGGCGGTCTCGACGAGGTGAGCGTTGCTATTTTTAGGGTTCTGAATTTTTGGATCTGTTTTTTGTTTGTGGTGTTGGTGGCTTGGTTGTTGGGGAGGCCAAATCTGGCACAGCCATATCTGGTGGTAGGGTGCCCCGGTGGAACGGTGGCATAGGGTTTTGTGGAGGAGAAAGAGGTGGTCGGGGAAGTGATGGCTGCGGTGGTGCTGGGTGATCCGAGGAGCACGACAGGAAGGAGGGGATGGGATTGCAGTGGTGGTGATGGCTCAGGTTCGTGTGGTCGGCCAGAGAGTGGCCGAAGGGTCGACCAAGAATCGGAGTGGGGCTCCGACAGCGGAGGCGGCTTGCTGAGAGGAGAGAGGGTGAGAGTGTTGGTGTGGGGTGTGTCATGTCGGCCTGTCGATACGACACAGGAGTTGGATTCGGATGTGTCCGGCCTGTGGACATGAGAAAAATTTGTGTGAATATAAAAATAATACTAATGAAATGGGTGGACACGGAGAGGATGCTCTTGGAATGCAGTGGAAAATATATAGATGAGGAATGAGGTTAGCCTATTAAATAAGGGTGAGGACATGCTCCCAAACATGTTAGGAGAAGCTTCCAAGAAGCTCTGAATTGGGCCGTTAGCCCAATAAGAACCAATTTCTAGAGAAAATTATTTCATATATAAATTAATCCAATAACAAGTCAAAAGTATTTTTATGTAAAATTAAATCATGACCCAAAATACAAATAGAACAGTTTACTAAGCTCGAGCTCATACAAATAAGTTTTTCAAATATAATAATCACTATTTATTAGGCCTATAGGCCAAAAACTACTTGAAATCCAATAGGCCCATTAGCCAATACATATATATTAGTATCTAAAGCTAATTTATAAATGTCCAAATATTTTCTTATATAAGTCACGATACACATAAATGGTATTTTTTTATATATATTACATTACTGAGTTTAAGCCCGTATTAAATAAAGTGTTCAAAATAAATAACTTTATTTACTAGACTTTATAAGCCGAAAGCTTATAGAAATCTCATAAAATCGTTTTGATAACCAATAACCAATACCCATGATAAAAGCGTTTATAAAATATTTCTCATACAACTAAGTACAATAATCAAAATTCATAATTTTGAAGATTTAGGAAAGTTTAGAAAGAATATATTTTTTTAAAAAATTCGAAAAACTCTAGAATTTTGTTCAAGGAGGTTACAAGTATATATCGCTATGTCACTGAGTTTGATTTTCTTGCCTCTTATATTACCATATTTTATTTACTGTCATTTACCTGCCATAGTATTAAGCTGCTTATTTTTTAATTTGTGATAACTTCGGCTACACACGGACATACTCTATTCACCCCCCTGTAGAGGTGCTCAACGGTCCTACACTGCTACCAAGCCTATGCAGGCCATTTCTCCTCACACTTACCAGTGTGTTACCCTAAACACACCACTGCACACAGGCCAACACAGGCCTGAACACATTCACACACAGGCCAATCAAGGCCTGTGCAACATTATACAAAGGACAGACAGGCCAGTACAGGATGTGCAAGGCTAAGCCAGGGCATGCACTTCCTGTGTAAGGCCAGGCCTTGCCTGGCTGCACCCTCCAGGAGCTTGTGCAAGGCCCTGCCTGCTAAGGGCCAATTTCTCTCATACTGCCCAAGTGCAGTGGGCATTAGCCCCTGCCAAACCCCCCACCTACTCGTGTAAGGCACTAGCTAAGTGCCCTTTCCAACATGCCCTGCAGTGCAGTGCATGGGTGCACTACCTGCTCCAGTTCCTGTACATCAGTGCATGGCATCCCTACACCTCAAGTGCAGGCCAAGCCATGTCTGTTCCCCCAACTCCTGCAGCCTAGGGCCATGGAGCTCCCCCTCCAATCCTATTATTATAGTGGAAGGGGTTTAATTCTCTTGTCTACCTACTACAATAGTGGCCAAAAGCTACCAGTACACCACAAACATCTAACTCCCCACTGTCATGTGGAAAGTTCTCTGCAAAACCCCTAAATTTCTACTTTTTTTAAAAAAAAATTTGGTACTGATTTAAAATTTTGTATTGTACGTCGCGTAATCATATTGTACGTCGCGCACAAAATTTTATTTTTCGTAATTGCTCGACGAGTGCGAATATGTGCGAGCGTACATATTTTTAGAAAAACATTTTTTCTATTTTTATAGTTCCAAGATAATATATAATAATTATTTTTTTCTATCAAAATTTCTAAATATAAGAGTTGTCTATGAAAAGCCTTATAAAATGGTATACTAGAAAAGTATATATTTCTAAATATTATTTGTGCATACATATATATTTCGTAATTATTTATTAGTTTATTTTTAAATAATAAGGTAATTTTCGAAATTAATATTATTAGTATTTTTGGAAAAACATATTTTGAATTTATTGTGGCAATTTAAATCTTGATTTGATTTTTGGATTTATTTAAATAGATTAAATTAATATTTATATTTGGAAATTGATTTATCCTATTTGATTCTTAAACTAAAAGAATTTAATTAAATTTAGATTGGATTTGTATTTGATTTGGATTTGGATTGAATCGGTTTTAAATTGATTAAAATTTAAAAGTGAGATATCAAAAAGGGGTTTGCAACTATCATAATCCTTATCTAAATAGTAGCTTACACTTCCTATATAAGGAGAGGCTCATTATTCTCTGTTCTATTAATTTTCTCCACCTACAAATGTGTTTGTGCATCGTGTCCATGCACATCAAGCCATATCCATTCACTTCTTCTATTTTTCATCCAAATTGATTAATGTTATCATTAAAGAAATTCTCTTTTCCCTTCCATCTATTTTCTCTTATCATAAATTCTTACTATCCTTTTACCGATCAACCAAGTCCGTCTATCCTAGTAGTCCTTAAATTTCGAGTACGAAAATTTTCAAAGGTGGGTAGATTTGTAACTCATCTTCCCGAAATTATTATTATTTTAAATTATATCTATATATTTTAATTTCGTGTTTAAAAGTAATTTTCGTAGAAACTTTGTAAAAGATATTTTGTGATTACTTTTGTTACCAAAAACTAGTTTTAAATTAAAGGTTTGAAATAATGTTTCTAGAAAAAATGTTCTCGAATTTTTATTTGAAATATAAAATATGCTTTTATTATTTTTGGTCTTCTAAAAATTGGTTTTAAAAAAAAATTTAGCGATAAAAGGTTTTTGTCTATTTATTTTTAAATAAAGATTTGGATTTATAAAAGTAATTATTATAATATTTGATGATATCGAGTATTATTTTGATATGTTAATCAGTTATTTGATTATATTTGAATTTATTTAAATTATCTTGATGGTTATCAACTATACTTTAAATTATGTTGATAATTTAAATATTGTTTAAAATACTTACGATGACTAATTGGAGCATTACGATTTGTCTAATCTAGATTTGAAATATTATTTGATTAAATAATTTATTTATTATTTGATTTAAATTATTTTGATAAATATTAGATATTATTTTAAAGTTATTATGTTGAGTTTGATTTGGATTTGGATTCATATGATTTGAATTATTTGATAATATAGAATAATACTTAAAGTTATTATGGCAATCATTTAAAGGATTGCAATCAAATTGATTTGTTTTTAAATAATTTATTTGATTTAAATTTATGGGAAGATTTATCCATTAGAAATTCTTATCCTATTGGAATCATATCTAGCATTAATTAGATCGTTTCTTATTTAAACCAATCCTATTCCTATCCAAATTAGTTGGTAATCATAATCATCCTTATTGATTTAGTTCTAATCCTATCTTAATTTGCTAATTGCTAGCCATTATATATATCTATCGAATCTATGAATAAAATCTATCGAATCTATGAATAAAATCATCTTTCAAACCATCCTTGTCAAAAATTTTCTCTTTTTTTGTCAAAAATTCAGCCTCAATTTTCAAAGGTTGTAGCAACTTCGAATTACCATAACTTCCAACTCCGAACTCCGTTTGACCTCCAGTTTTTTTTGTTGGAATCGTATTGAGGTATATTTTCTGAATATAAGTTTTATTTTCATAAATTCGGAACTTAATTTTTTGGAAAATTTGTGGAGTGTCAGTTGTCCGAAATCTGACGCGTTTTATTATTTTTGAGATTCTGGGAGAACCAGGAATCAGAATCACGAACAGTTTGAAGTTTCGGAATGCTAACGAAAAAATACACATCATATATTTTTCCCAAAAATTTTCCAGAATATTTTATTTTTGGTTTTTAATTTAGAAGTTTGTCACATCGTCTAAGTTACATCTTGTGTAGCCCTGTGACTATTCTGTACCCAACGGGATTGTCGGTTTCACCAGCAAGGACCTCAGGCAAGACACCTTGCCATTTGCTGTTTATTTATTTTAGCTCATATTTCATGTATTATTCATTATTTTCTTTATGCAAATAAACTGTGATACATGGCATAACCTGTTAGAACTTACTGTTCAGTTATATTTTCTGCTATGTATTATTTTTCTTACACATTAAACCTAGATTTAAGAGGCCACCTTGTGTGTTGCATTCATAGGCCTTGACACATTTATTCCACGTTGTTGTGTGTCACATATAGGACTCGGACATGCGTGATTGACTGGCCACCAGTACGTATAAGCCGTGCGTTAGGAAATAACTGCTAATAAAATTGCATGCTAGAAGACTTAGCAGTTATGAGTTGGCATTGGGCGGGAAGAACATGATTGGAAGTTGACTACCACCCTATCTATCGTAGACTCGCTCGCTACTGAGGAACGATAGGTAGACTATATGCTATAGACTCGCTCGATACTGAGGAATAGTATATGGTGTTGTGACTCGCTACTGAGGTACTGCATTGGTATTTTTTTTGACTTGAACCGGTTGTCATGCAACCATAAACTGTTCTTAAAATTGCATTCACTTAGATTTGGTTAGGCGTCCTTATCCGTTAGGTATGAGTACTCTTGGTTTGGGTACTTGTATCTGACCGTGGCTTGGAACAATAACTTGTCGTGGATTAGTTCGTCACATCTTGTCCTTGTTTGGTTGTAGGTGTGACTTACTACTCCGATGAGAAGGTATTGAACCTTGTTAGGGTCCGGATACTATATTGTATTCTAGCGTGGAAAGATACGTCACCGTGAATTAGTTTACCATCTCCTGTCCTTGTTTGGTTGGGGGGATGGTACGCTAGTTCAATAGGTGTGTATTGGACCATGTTATAATTCAATTAACTTATTTATTTGAGCAATATTTATTCAGTTTATATGGCATGATATTATGTGTCTTGTTACGTCCCTCTGAGGACCTGGTTATCTCTCCAGGTGTGTACTATTGTCTTTCGCAGGTGTTCTAGCTCTAGCCGTGATCATCGATATTCTTCGAGGATGATTGCATTTGGATCGTCTTCGCTTCGCTCGCCACTAATTTCATTTTCTATGTACTTTTTCTTATTTTGTTGGTAGTGGATTTGTCTCCGCCCAACATATTATATCAAGACAAATTCATTCTCCTTATATGATATCTTCTATTCATTTATTCTGTATGGATGAGATTAGTTATGGTTCTATTGCATTTTACAGCTTATGTATCCATACGAGGCCCATGTACTTCGTATGAATACAGCTGGCATGTCTACGTTCATAGTCCTACGTATTTTGGGATTGGGGCGTTACATTCTCCCCTCTTTCTATTTACTCTCTATGCACTCTCATAGATACATAATCACATACAAGTACAAGACACTCTCACATACATATTCTGTCACATAGGGACACTAACTTGACAGTATACTACATAAGATGCTTGACACTCATATGAATTCTTACAATGACTAACACACCACACTCACAAGCAAGTAAATGACACTTCAAATAGCCACTCATGTATACACTCTATGAGTGTCACACACCAATGTACACAAATATACTAGTGTAGCTAATACACAACACATGAACATGTCTAAAATAACAATTGGAAGCTATATTGTGTAGTTGTAGAAGCATGGAATTTCGGGCACATCTGAAGACCAAAGTGTCTATGCGCCACAAACATCATGCGTCGAAGACTCAAAATAGAATGTTTTGCAAATCATTCGAAAGATAGCAAGGTAAAAGGCGCATGAAGATTAGATTTTTATTTCATATGAAAATCTATTACATGTCCAACTCTTGTTATAACAAAAGTCAATGACAAAAAAGCCTAGTATAAACCCTACAACTAGGCACATCAATCTGACATCTCAGTCTAGGCGCATCATCAGTCTAGGCGCATCAATCTGGTGTCTTAGTCCAGGTGCATAATCCTTATTCCTCAAAGCGAATCACTTCCTCGTCAAACACACGAGTACTTCGGCTAATGAAGCATTTATTGAGCAGAACGCGAGTTAGCAATCAATCCAAACCCGGTGGCTCTTCCAACATAATAGGAGTCATGGCACGACTACCCCGATCTTTGGATGCAACAGGCACCCAATGCCATCTCGTAGAAGAATACTGCCAACAAGTAGTTCGAACATAAGTTATTGTGTCCATAACTCTTCCGGTGCATCTTAGTCTTCTGAAAGACTTCGTCATCAAAATTAAAGCTTCTTTTAACGAGGAGATCCACAATCCGCTGTGCAACATCTTGCCAATAAGGAGGATCGATCGAGTTCATCTCAAAAAAAAATTTCGATGAAAAGAATGAGCAAACTCTCTGCACTGCTATTTATAGGCCAGGGCAAATCAAACCCATGCGCCAAGTGGCAACTTCTCCGAAGTCAGTACAATGAACTTGTACTAATGACGCTGGACCTACCACCACCAAAATCAACTAAGTCAATGAGTCATCAATTCGCCTCGAAAGACTTAACAAAGCTGACCAAAAGAGATGCGCCACGCAACTGATGTGCCTGTGGGCTCCATGCGTTGCACGTCTAATGCGCCAACTTAAAGCTCTTCGCTCATCAAAGAATTTAATGCCAAAGTGACTAAAATGACAACTACACACGTCTCAAAGTCGAAGCAGTCAACTTTTGCAAAAGACGAAGAGACACAATCATCACCCTTTTGTCGGTTACGCTTGTGTTCTGCCACGTGACCGACTAATCGCTTACATGCGCCCCCGCAGCCATGAAATCAAAACTCCGCATGCGCCTCAAAAGCCATGAACCCAGACTTGCTCTTGTCAGAAGCTAAGTCTTCTCATGCGCCAGATCCTTGGCATATCCACTCAAATCAACCTACAAAGATCCTTGAGTAATGGACAAATGGTACGTGTCTTTGACTCAGTTCTGCCTTCGAATGGGTGCCAACCACCCAAGATTTCACCAACAACTAAATCTTAGCAAGTGCCACATATCAACTCCTCTGAAGAGCAACAGTGTAGTCCAAACAGATTCAGTTCCAGCTCCCCGATGTATCGTCCATGCGCCTAAAAAAGTCAGATACGTGGTCTCCCTACGTGTAAAACCTCCATGCGCGTATCGTACATGCGTGCAAAAGAATATCATTCTGCTGCCTATAAATATAAGGATCATTCCTTCATTCAATCTCTTCGATTCTTCAACTTTTTCAACCACTTCAGCATCCAGAGAACTTACAAGAGTTCTAATCCTCTTCAAGTCCCTGTCCTTTCTAGAGCAACTCAGACATTCAGAGAGTTCGAGATCGTCGTCAGATCGTCAATGGAGTCAAAGAATTACCACTCGCTCCATCGATACGGTTCCCAAATAAAAACAAATGTGTACTCCTAGGATCCCAACAAGATCCTATATTGTACTATGTTCTGTTTGTGATGAAATATAAAACTTCATTCCACAACTTTTTAATGGCAAATAAGCTGACGACTCTAATAGGACTACTTTATCTTCCAACGAGAAGGTCGTGTCGCAGTCTGACGACAACAAGCTCGGCTCCTCCCATAAGACACTTGTGGTACACTTCGATTAGAAGGTGAAGGCAGCACAAATCCTTCGAAGCGACTGCCAAAGCCGAAGAAGACCCGCCAAGTCTGGGTGCGCAAAGGCAATGCGCCAAGCACTACAACTAAAGAAGCTACGTCGGAGCAGCCAATCGTTCATGCTTATGTTCTTAGCATGCAAAATGTTGCTACTAGTGCAGTGCATCTCATAGGGAAGCACAGTGCAAACTGCAGCTTCCAACCTTCTTCTTTCCAATCGAAGAAGATGTGCCGATAGAATAAGGGTGCAACCAGCGCATAAGCTCTGATGGGCAAGAGAAGACTTCTATCTTTGACAGAATCACTCGCTGTCATGGAGAGGAAAAATTAGATTCTGAGTACGATGCGCCTTCGCGGGCTAGTACAAAGAAGTCCAAGACAGTACGGGCCATGTGCCATCAACGTGCTATGCCAACAATGGTCCAATAATGTGCACTGAAAGTCATGTGCTCAGCTGATGGAAAGCTGTACAGAGTCAACTCCGGTGCTTCGGCACCATCAATAAGTCAACTATTAAAGTCCCCCTCCCACTTGGGTACATTTCATGCGCTTGAACCAAGTCAGGGGCAAACCTTGCGGCTCTGAACCCATGTACCCATGTGGGTTGTACGCATGAAGAGGATTCGATTTGCAATACATGCTGCACTCCCACTAATGATCTAGGTGCAACTCATGCGTTGGAACTAGATCGGGGTGCACAATATTCATATACCACCCTGACGCTTGGCCCTCCCATGTTTCTGAATGGGGTGCGAATGTTATACTCTCATCACAAGATCTGCGTAATGTGATCACTCACATACGTAGATCATGAAAGATGACATCTATACACAATACGCTCCCCGTGGGGCACAGATGTAAAATGGTCACCATCAACTGCTATTTTTGCACCGTCAAGACATTCTGTCTTCCAGCGACTACAATCAGCTGCACCCCTCTGACATCGCATCGGAAAGACGGTGCCAATTAATGATGAGGAGGAACCCTTGGTCGCCTCGTGCCATGTTATCTCCAACTCTCCTGCACACGGGAGAAAAACAAACACCACCAACTCCTCCGCCTCGGCCGATCCATCAAAGAGACGACCGAAGAAAAGCAAGGCGATAATCCCGTCAACCAGGGTATTCTAGAGTACTCAATTGAGGATAAAAGCTACATCAATGGCACAAGCTGGGGGTGATCAAACCCCGAATGTCTATGATAACCCCTCATTCGAGGATAAGGGTATCCATCCAGAAACTGACACCGAGGTGACTGGGGGTAGCCAAGTCGAAGGGTCAGAAGAAGAAGCACATATGCGAACTTTACACAAGAATGTAAGACTGAAAGTGAAGCATCGACTAATCCATCCACTTTGGACCATGTCATGCCTGCGTACATGGTGGGGGGGGGGGCGAAGAAGAAGTAAACGCTTCAGCTCCAGATCTTGTACGACGCATGAACAACCTTGAAGATGGCCTTAAAAGCCTCTCCACCACCATGCAGTCATTAACTTAGGTCGTATTCGAGATGTGGAGTACCCTGACATCCCATCCATCAACATGGGCCCTATATCTTCCAGTCAAGATCCTAGGGCTAATGGAGAATCGAATGAACCCCCTCAGCAGGTATCTTTAAGGACGGTCCATCATACCCTGCCCCGAGTATCAGCCCCCTTAGGAGCTGAACATCGCACCTTGCCTCAATCACCAGCTCCTAACTCTACAGAAGAATTCTTCGAGATGGTGAGGGACTTACGCGATAATTTCGAGGCAAGAAACAAACAGGAGGAACGCTAGAAGCTCGGGATCTGGCAACCCTATCCTCCCGAATGGAACAATATTGTTTATCCTCCCAAGTACAAGCCACAGTCTCTGATACCATTTGATGGGAAGGGGTCCCTCCGTTAATACCTGACCTACTTCCACTCTATAACGAGGCACCTAACAAAAGAGGACGCCATATTCACAAGCCTATTTATCGGGGCGCCGAAAGGGGTAGCCTATGACTGGTACTGTAGCCTCCCCGATAATTCTATCTCTTCCTTCGAGGATCTGAAGTGTCTCTTCCTCTCTCGATTTTATGATGGTGGAAAGGATATGACCATGTCTTCGCTCATGGATATAACCCAGAAGGACAAGAAGACAGTTTGTGCCTTCATAGAACGCTTCCGACAAGCATGTCTGAGGTTACCTTCTGCATCCGTGAGTCTGTATTAATGGATTCTTGTTGGATGAATATGACGGCAACAATTAAACTCTGGGTCAACTCCACCCAATATTCAGACTAGACCGCATTCATTATCGACGTCGAAGCCGCTGAGATAAAAACTTGCGAAGCCCGTCTTCTAAGTGTTAGCTTCCCTTCATTTGAAGAAAAGGGGAAGCGCACCGCCAACAACAACAACAATGGACATGAGCCGAAAGGGAAGCAGGCACTGTCAGTGAATGCCTCGAAAGGTGTTTTCGACCCTGCCCAGGAGCCACCGACCGTACCAAGACATAAGGAGGTCTAATTCTTCAATGATAATGATACCTTACAGCTCTTCCAGATACTAATGCATGGTGACAAGATCAAGTTGCCTAATCCAAAGTGCCCCGATGAGGTGGACAGGATAGGCGACCCGAGGTACTGTCACTACCATCAATTCATCGGGCACTCAACCCGAGAATGCTACATCCTGAAGAACTACATACAACACATGATCAATACGAATGTCATCTTCCTCGACTATGAGGAGAAGACAGTCTCGGCGAATATAGTGTCTCTCCAGTTCGGATCCCTACTACCAATTGAAGCTCAAGATGGCGTCGTCCCTATCCCTAAGGCGACAAATGAAGTAATCAACGTTCCACCAACTCGTGACAATATGAGTGGGCTGGTACCACTCACGATATCCCGTGGAGAGATCATGTGGTTTTACCTAGGTCTAGCTCCAAAATTGACTCAACTGGGGGTAGTCCTACCTCCAAAACCAAGGGCAAGAAAATCAAGTCTTGCTGAACGGTTACTTCCTCCCCCGAGGAAGACCTTCCTGTACACACGCGTTCACAGCAGAACATTCAGTTGGAGGAAGTTTTGGCCGAAGTGATGCCTCCTGTCACTACTACCCGCCACTCAAGAGGACGGTTCATCCCAACCTCCAGCAGTCGACAAACAAAAGCAGAAAGTGGCTCGTTTCGACTGGCCTCTACAAAAAGCAATGCTTCAGGGTTTATTAAGCTCTACAACTTCGATATACTGGTGCAGCTCGCCAGTACTCCTTCGACTATCACTATTTGAGCTCCTTCGACTATCCAAAGATACCCGAGAAGCTCTATGTGAAGCACTGAAGGATATTGAGTCTTTCATCAGCCAGGTCAAGTAGCCTGAAGAAGATTCAACAACATGTCTGCACTGCCATAGTATATGTGAAATTATCTCCAACATCACGTTTACTCAACAAGACATGCTACTCAAGAAAAACTGATATAATAGACCGTTGTATTATACTAGGTATGTTGGTGCCATCAAGGTGGATCGGATTTAGATCGACCCTGGGTCTTCCTTCAGTATTATCACTCGGACTCTGCTCTAGATATTAGGGATCCCGATGCATCGCCTGACTGTATCCAATGCTACAATCATCGGCTTCAATGCTAGCAAGAGCGAACCGCTAGGTAAGATCCGACTGAAATGTCATATCGGTGAGCTCCAAACGGAGGAGACTTGCTATATCGTGGACACGAACGTCAATTATAACATCTTGTTGGGGCGACCATGCATACATGAATACATGGTGGTGTCATCTACTCTCTACAAGTGCATGAAATACGTGTCCACCAATGGCATTGTCAGGATAAAATTTGCTGATATCGATCCCTTCAGAGGGATTGAAGCCATTTTACCGATTTCGATCTGTACAATTCAATTCATCTGGACGATGAAGCCAATGATGCCGATGATGAAGTAGAAGCTGAAGCAGAGGCTAATATTGAAGCAAAAATAATGATTGACGCTCCTCTTAAGGTGCTGCTCAAAGGGAAATCTCCCCAAGCATCGACCCCTATCGTAGTTAAGCTACGTGGGAGGGTACCAGCCTCCTTAGTTGAAATAGCAACTGAAGCTCCTTTGAAGGTACGACTCAAGGGGATACCTCCCTAAGTGTCGTCTCCTCTTGTGGTTAAGCTACGCGAGAAAGCACCAGTCCATGAGGCGCCAGCTGACGCACCTCTGAAAGTGCGGCTCAAGGGGAAATCTCCCCAATTGTGGGCTACCCTCGTAGTCATGCTACAGGAAAAGGCCCCAACATCTTTTACAGGGCAGACTCAGGAGTCAATACGGGCTAGAGTCCTGAGGAACTCTCCAGAAACACCGTCTGCCAAGATGTCAACCCCTCTGGTGGAAAAAATTCGGTCGAGAGCCCAGAACTCCCAAGGCTACTCTGGTTCTCACCGACGAGGAGTTGGAAGAATATATATCCGCTAATGTTGACGCTATATCTCTTGATGATGTAATTCTCTGGGACAAGATCTCGTATTTTATCAATAAAAGGCTGTCCTTGAATTCTAGTCTTCCATATTGAAATGCCATATGTACTCTAGATAATGCCTTACAGTCGTTACAAACACAAATAAGGAATTTTAATCATGTAAATCAAGTCATCCCATACCGAGGAGTCTGTTATATAGTTTCACTCCGGAACCAGGATGAGAAACCTATCATCTTCAGCAAAGTCGAGTGTCATCAGAACCTCCCAACAGTCAAACCGGAATCTGATATCGGTAGAATGCAAGTATATCGGTACACCGATCGAGCAAAGTACCTCATCCAAAAGATGGATTATGACTTAAAAAGCGACCATGGTCTAAACTATGGTAGAGGCCGACGTCATCCTTTACGACTTCTGGTTCCAAAAGGGAAGCCACAAGACTATTACCATCGCACTCGATGGGGGGTAGGCTATGTCACGCCACCAACAACCCCAGAGAGTTCAGAAGCGGAGGACGCTACACACTCTCACTCATCTGAAGCTTCGACTTGGGATTTTGACACCAGTATCAGCCTAATTTTTAGCAAGGTGTTGTCAGTCAACATGGCGTCTATACACCCTCCAGAAGAAGAAGATGATGATCATATAGTAGAGTTCTTCGAGGAAGAACCCTGTGCTCAACACTTAGGTACACAATAGGAATCTCGATTCCCACTACGAGAACCTACTGCCGAAGATAATGTCAAGCTGATCGACCTGGGGATGAATCTTCGTCCAAACCTATATTCATCAGCAAAAGCTTGGCAGGAAAAGATCATGAATCTTTAGTTCAACTTGTCAAAGAATGCATCGTCGTCTTCGTTTGGAGCTATGAAGAAATTCCAAGCTTAGATTCACAAGTCGCAATGCATAAGCTTAACATCTTACCTAACGCTAAGCCAGTTAAGCAGCAGAAACGACGCTTCCATCCTAACATCATGGACAACATCGATAAAGAAGTGGATAAACTCATAGAAAGTGGGTTTGTTCGCAAGGAGCAACACCCAGACTGGGTGGCCAACATCGTTTCTGTTACTAAAAAAAAAGGGAAGATCCGAGTCTGCATCAATTTTCGGGACCTTAATTCCGCTTGCCCGAAAGACGAGTTTCCACTTTTGATCACCGATGTAATGATCGACAACACATGTGGCTTTGAACGAATGTCCTTCATGGACAGATATTCGGGCTACAACCAGATCAAGATATTCTCGAAAGACGAGAAGCATACGCCATTCAGAATTCTAAAGGGGGTTTCTTGCTATATAGTGATGCCCTTTGGCTTGAAGATGAAGGTACGACATACCAACGAGCTTGAGCACCATCTTTTGAAAGCATCTTCGTAAGACAGTCAAACGTTATGTTGACGACATCATTGTCAAAATTCGTCTACGAGGTGATCACCTGCAACATCTGATGGCAGTCTTTGATCTCATGTGAGCACATTAGCTCAAGATGAATCTAGCCAAATCCTTCCTCGGGGTTTTTAGCAGCAAATTCTTGGGTTTCATCATCATTTCAAATGGTATCCATGTTGATCCCGAGAAGACTAAAGCCATCCTTGACATTAACCCTCCGAAGAACCTGAGAGAACTTTGAGGCCTAAAAGTACGTCTTGCGTACATCCGAAGGTTTATAGCAAATCTTTTCGAACGATGTCAACCCTTTACCAATCACATGAAGAAGGGAGTCTCCTACGTCTAGATGGAGGAGTTCAGAAGGCATTTGATGACATCAAGTCCTATCTCATAAATCCCCCAATCCTGGTCGCACCGGTTGAGGGCAAACCCTTCTTGCTCTACGTCCGTGCAATGGATCATTCTCTCGGTGCTCTACTTGCTCAGAATATTGATATCGTCTATGAGAAAGCTGTATACTACCTAAGTAGGACAATAATTGGGGTCGAACACTGGTACAACCATGTTGAGAAAGAATGTCTAGGTCTGGTATTTGCTACTCAGAAGACCCGCCATTACGTATCGGGTCAAAAATCCCTCAGTCAATCAACTCAGAGTTCTCATGACAAAGTCGGGAGCACTAAACTCTTGATTAGCTATATGGGTAATACTATTGACACCATACGATATGATATTTGTCCCATAAAAAGCTATCAAGGGCCAAGCATTGGCTGATTTCTTAGTTGCACATCCAATCCCAGAGTCATCAAAACTCTATGAAGATATTCCAAATGAAGTGATGGAATCCAATATTGCCGAAAGGGAACTCCGTCTGGCAGATGTTCTTCGATTGCTCCTCAAGAACATGCCCCAAAGGTCAGATAGTCTTGATCTCTCTTAATAAGCTAGTCATCTAGTATGCCTATTCGCTCACAGAACTGTTGGCCCATTGGTCATATGGTCAACCTGATTTTAATAATTGATCAAACTCTATCTCGATATATGAAGCTAGTCAGGATGTATCGGACTCTTAGACATGAACAAGAACAGCTATCTACACAGTTCAAGACCAAAGCTATGTTTGCCTGTATCGGACTCTTGCACAATGTATTTTTCATTTTATTGAGTCTAGGAATACGTTGTACACCGAGTCGTACTGGCAAATAGGCTATTCCAAAATGTTTTCAAAATACTTTTTAAAATATCCTTTGTTTTGAAAAACATTCTTTTAAACAAAAGCTTTAAAAAGGTTTTCAAAAATCATCAAAAACTATGTTTTTAAACCTGACCTAACCCTGACAGAACTCGGCCAGAGTTCGGCCAGAGTTCTGTTGGTGGCTGTTTGATTTTTGAATCTTCTGGAACTTGGTCCTCCTACAATTGCGGATTTGACCGAGATTTTCTCAAAGAGTTCTGCCCGAATTCGGCCCGAATTCTGCCAGAATTCTGTCTTTGGAACTCCTATAAATAGATAAGGATTTCGATCATTTCAACTCACTCATTCACTTTCAGTCTTCTCTCTATCTAAAGCATTCAGTCTTCCAAAGAGTTTTCTTGAGCTTTAATTTTCAGATCCCAAGCCAATTACAATCTTCTAGTCGATTTGCAGTACGGTACGGTCTAGAAGTTTCTGAGAGAGTATAATCAGAAGGCTTGATTGAAGAATACCTCTTCACATTTGAAGTTGGACGAGTTCTTCGTATCAAAGCTCACGTTATAAAAGTTGCAAGGACTTCGTAAAAAAACTTACGGTTTTGCCAATAGTGGATTCCACTGGTAGCAAGAGTACTACCGACTGGATTAGTCCTCAACAGAGGAAAACCAGTATACATCGCTGTCTTTGCGTTTGCTTTCTTATCTCTGCCTTTGCATTATTTATATTTGAGATTATTATTCTGTGATCTTGCTGCTAATATTTTTAATTAGCAATATTCTGCTCCCTACTCTATTCACCCCCCTCTAGAGTATTGTGCTTTACGATTTCGTTCCTACAATTGGTATCAGAGCGGGTGTTACAGGTAAAGCAAAGGTAACAGTACAATTATTTATTCATTTTAATTAACTGTTATATAGATCACAGCACAACACATGGCAACTGTGAAATTCACAAGTGAAGGCCAGGCCACAAACAGACCTCCACTGTTTGATGGTACGAACTATACCTATTAGAAAACACGGATGAGTTTCTTCTTGAAATCACTTGACTTTGATTTATGGTCCATTGTTCTTGATGTCTATCAAAAGCCACCTCGTATAAATGTTGATGGAGTTTTAGTTGAAAAACCCCATAGCAGATATACAGAGGAAGAAAAGAAAAGGGCCAGTCTTGACGCACGTGCTATTAACGCTCTTTTTTGTGCTTTAGACAGAACTGAATTTAACAGGGTGTCTATCTGCACAACGGCTAATGAAGTGTGGAAGCTACTTGAAGTCACACATGAAGGCACGACTCAAGTCAAAGAATCTAAAGTCAGCAGACTTACTCAAGAGTATGAGGTGTTCAAGATGAAGCCCAACGAAACAGTTACTCAGATGTTCGAAAGGTTCTTGGATATTGTAAATCCTTTGTCCTCCCTAGGCAAAGAGTACAGTAACCATGAAAAGATTCACAAACTCCTGTGAGCACTTAGCAAGAACTGGATTCCAAAGGCTACTGCAATCATTGAAGGGAACCACCTCACAACTATGTCCCTAAGCTACTCACTCATGAACTGGAGCTACAAGATTTTGAAGAGCCTGCACCAAAGGAGAAGATGATCGCTTTCAAGGCTCAGCACAGAAAAGCTGCTGAAGGTGACTCAAACAGCAGTGAATCTGATGCTGAAGATCATACACTCCTGGCAAGGAAATTCAATAGATTCATAAGACATGAGAAGAGAGCCAAAGAAAACAACAGCAACAACTGGTATCAAGATGATGTTGTCTGCTATGGCTGCAAGAAGAAAGGACACATGAAGAAGGATTGTCCTACAAACTCATCATCAAGCAAGAAGAGCAACAGATATGAAAAAGGGAACCTGAAAAGTTCAACATCACAGAAGTATGCCAACACCAGCATATGGCATGAAAGTGAAGCCAGCGACTCAGAAGACGAACAATCAGAAGATGCTGCAAACGTATGCCTTATGGCATCCGATCAGGTACCTACTGAACCTGTAGTTGATACATATGATAACTTCACCTTTGAGCAATTAGGAGATGCCTTCAGTGAACTGATGACTGATTACAGAAAGCTGCGTAGCAAGTATCAGACCTCTAAGAAGGTACTCAAAGAGTACAAAGGTAAAATAGGTAGACTTACCGACCTACTAGCTGAGGTTAGAAATAATGTTAGTATGTCTAGTGAGCTTTCTTCAATAAAGCTCTTATTATATAAGACTACCAAGTCATCTGAAGAAAAAGACAAACGACCAACTGAAAGAAGAACTTTTTTTAGAGAAGAAAAGTCTTCGATGTGCACAAATCAGAATGGAAACACTTACTTCTGATTATACTAAGTTGTATGACACTTCCAAATAATTGGAAATTAGGTTAGGAAAACAGCCTGAGCCTGCTGCTTCCTACCCTAACATGTGTCACTTACTGAAAAATCGGAACATTCCCAAACCAAACACTGTCAGACCTAACCCTATCAAACCTTTACCCCAAAAGATTAAGGCCAAACAGGATTATAGGCATGCTTTCTTCTATACTAGAAAACCCAAACCTACCAACCATGCACACCACTCAGCTTTCAACACTCGACATACACAATGTCATTATTGTGGCCTCATTGGCCATATCTCTCCTGCATGTAGAGTCAGAAAGCTTGTTGATTTAAATATTTATGCTTGGATACGAAAAGCTAACATTTTAGGACCCTACAAGAAATGGGTACCAAAAGTTTCATCTGCAAACTGTTTTGTAGGTGGAACACCCTTCACATGCTAAAAGCAAATGGATCCTCGACAGCGGTTGTTCACGGCATATGACCGGTGACGCAACATTATTTGCAACATTGTCGAAGAAGAAGAAGGAAGGTTATGTTTCCTTCGATAATAACTTGAAAGGGTATATCATTGGTATCGGTGATGTTGGTAAGTCTCCCTATCCTGTGATTAAAGATGTCTGTCTGGTTACCGAGTTGAAACATAATCTACTCAGCATAAGTATTTAGCTGATCATGGTTATGGCATCAACTTTGGCAAAGACAAATGTACTATAGTTGATAGCTCAACTGGTAGTACTATCTTTGAGGGTATCAAGGAAGACAACATATATGTTTTCTATTTGTTGGAAGAAACTAACATTTCAGGTAGATGCTTAATGGCTAAAAGCGATAAGAGTCATCTGTGGCATATGAGACTCGGTCACGCAAATATGGACACAATATCAAGATTATCCACGAAGAAACTTGTACGCGGTTTACCGGACATTACATTCAAGAAGGATTCGGTATGCAGTCAATGTGAAAAGAACAAAGCTACCAGATCCACATTCAAATTAGTAAACGCAGTATGTACTACTAGACCTCTACAATTGCTTCATATGGACTTATTCGGTCCTAACAGAGTTGCTAGCCTCAGAGGTAAACTTTATGCTTTTGTAATTGTAGATAATTTCTCTAGATACACGTGGGTATACTTCTTGACACGCAAGAATGATGCATTATCCGAATTTGTCGCCTTTTGTAAGAAAGTTCAGAATGAAAAAGGTTACATGATCACTCGTATAAGAAGCGATCATGGAGACAAATTCAAGAATGCAGAGTTTGAGCATTTTTGTGACACACACGATTTTGTACACGAGTTCTCCTGCCCTAGGACTCTACAACAAAATGGAGTTGTGGAACGTAAGAACAGAACTCTATCCGAAATGGCCAGAGTAATGTTAAATCAGTTTAGTCTACCCAAATATTTTTGGGCTGAAGCTGTCAATACAGCTTGCTTTGTTCTCAATAGAGTTCTAATTCGACCCAAATCGAAGAAGACTCCATTTGAGTTATGGTTTGATAGAATTCCATCAGTATCTTATTTTAGAATATTTTGCTGTAAATGCTTTATTCTTAATACAAAAGACAATTTGGGAAAGTTTGATAAAAAGGTCGATGAAGGTATATTTTTAGGTTATGCGGCCAAGAGTAAAGGATACAGAGCCTTCAACAAACGAACCATGATCATCGAAGAGTCAATCAACATCACATTTGATGAATTGAATCAAATGACTATCGATGACCATGATGAAGATCCATTTGTACCAAGCTCAACACCAGCTGATTCTCAACCAAGCTCAGCACTAGCTGATCCTCCTAGAGAAGATCCAGGAACCAGCTACCTTCAGAGTCTGCCGAAAAGATTAAAATTTACGGCTGATCATTCGAAGGATTTGGTAATTGGTGACATTACCAAAGGTGTAAGTACTCGTACATCCAGTAGAGATATTATTTCTAGTGTTGCATTTATTTCACAGCTAGAACCTAAAACTATTGATGAAGCATGTAGTGATAATTTTTGGATAGATGCTATGCAAGAGGAATTAAACCAATTTGAACGAAATCAAGTTTGGGAACTTGTTCCCAAGCCTATTGATCATCCGGTCATTGGCACCCGTTGGGTATTCCGAAATAAACTTAATGAGAATGGTTTAGTGACTCGTAATAAGGCTCGACTCGTAGCTCAAGGATACAATCAAGAAGAAGGTATCGACTACGATGAGACTTATGCCCCAGTTGCGAGATTAGAATCCATTCGCATGTTATGTGCATTTGCATGTTTTCATAATTTAAAAATTTTTCAAATGGATGTCAAGACTTATGCCCCAGTTTCTCGGACTGTAAATCAAACAAACTGACAATGGGACGTTCATAAATCAAGCCAAGTACACAAAAGATTTGCTAAAGAAGTTCGATCTGGACAATGTCAAACCTATTGGCACTCCGATGGCAACTTCAACAAAGCTTGATATTGATGAACAAGGCAAGCCGGTCGACACACGTAAGTATCGAGGTATGATCGGTAGTTTACTTTATTTAACTGCTAGACGTCCAGATATTATGTTTAGTGTTTGCCTGTATGCACGTTTTCAAGCTAATCCAAAGGAATCACATCTGTGCGCAGTTAAGCGTATCTTTCGATACCTTAAGGGCACTTCTTCTGTTGGCTTGTGGTATCCCAAAACTAAATCCTTTGACCTTACTGGTTATTCGGATGCCGATTTTGCTGGATGCAAAGTTGATAGAAAAAGTACCAGTGGCATATGTCATTTCTTAGGCAAGGCTTTAGTCTCACGGTTTAGTAAAAAGCAAAATTCTGTAGCCCTATCAACAACAGAGGCTTAGTATATCGCCGCAGGACGTTGTTGTGCTCAGATTTTATGGATGAAACAAACCTTGGAAGACTATGATTTATTTTATACACATATTCCTATTTTATGTGATAACACGAGCACTATTAATTTGACTAAGAATCCAGTATGTCACTCTCGTACTAAACATATCGAGATTCGACATCATTTTCTTAGAGATCATCATCAAAATAGAGATATTGACCTTGTGTACGTAGATACTGAGAATCAATTAGCTGATATTTTAAGAAAACCTCTAGCAGAAGATCGTTTCAATTATTTACGTCGAGAATTAGGAATTTTGGACGTCAATAATATTAATTAATTTTGTTTTTTGATTATATTTCAATATGCAAAACTGTGTTCGAGACAAGCCAATAAAGAGTCTGTCTGTCACCACAACTACGGTTGAAGCGAAGCGGTACTTAAGAGTTCCCCGGTGAACCTCCGCCAGCTGGGACAGTACTCCTACAGCTAATCTGAAACAGTCGCTGTGTAATGATATTTAATCTATAAAATAATATTAATTATGTTAATTGAAGGCTGAAATTACTAATCTTTGAATTAAATATTTGAAATAAGCCAATGAAAAAGAAAGTGTTCCAAATCAACCCCAGGCAAATTCGGCCAGACTTCGGCCCGAATTCGGCCCAAGTTCGGTTGAGGGTGTCAGTTTATATAACCAGAACCCGAGAGCCTTTCTTTCTCATTGCTTCCAAACCACATCAACAGCAGCAAGCAGCCGCGCAAGAAGACCCCAAACCCTAGTTCTTCACCACCCCTTCTCTTCCAATCCAAGTGGTAAAATCAATCCAAATATTGGATTCGTGCGGAGTTCATCATTCTCTACAACATACTCCAATCTCGGGAGGTATAACTCCTTGTTTCCTCTATGTTCAATTTCGTGCTATTTCTTTTTATTTTCACAAATGGCACCTAAGGGATTCAACCCTTTTAAGAGGAAGAAGACAACCAACCCAAGTGAGGAAGGTTCATCTTCGGATCCACCCACTAATTCCCTATTTTTGCCAGTCCAATCTAGCGACGGCGCGTTCAACGGGTTTTACTTTCAAACCCTAGACCAAGCCTTACTGTGGTATGGAGACTTCTCCATGAGATCCATATGCACAGGCGCACCCATCAAGTGGACTGTATTTCCTGATTATCATCATTTCTTTGAGGCATTAGGGTTACAATATTTTGTTAACCTCTGTTTTCCCGTAGCAACTAATGCCCTTAGACTGTTTTACTGCAATATCATATTAAACATTTTTGATGTAAGCACACGTGTTGGAGGATTAGATGTCAACTTCAATGATGTCCTCTTAGCGAAGATTCTTGGTATTCCCAACGAAGGAGAACCGCTTGTTGATATCACTGAGTTTGATTTCCCCGATGGCACGACACTTACAAGTTTTAAAGCTGAACTTTGTGCACCTGATAGAGTTCGCTCTGGAAAATTCAAGGCAAACAACTTGAACTTGTTTAATTATGAATTGCACCGTATTATTTATTCCACTCTCCTTCCAAAGTTTACTTCGAAGGATGATGTCATGTCTCTTGAATTATCTTCTATGTATCATATTCTTAAGGGGATTCCATTTTCTGCCCCTAAGACCATTATTCAGATGATGGGACGTTGTCGTACAAGAGGTAGAAATCTCTCTTATGCGATGATTCTCCCACGCATCTTTCATCATTTCGACATTGATTTATCTACTTGTGCTCATGACCCTGAGCCCTAGGTTCTCAAGTTATCTCGTCACAGTATGACTGTATCTGCTCCTCCTACTGCTCCTGCTACTGCTCCTGCTACTGCTCCACCTCCTCCACCTTCTCAGCAGTATGCTATGACTTTTGAGGGCATACACCAGCACATTTCTGATTTGCACGTCTCGATGACAGACATGGCTCGCGAACGTGAGTTCCGTGACGTCACCCGTTATCAGGCGATTACAAATTCCTTAGCTGATCTTCGTTTTGCCCAGACTGGACATTCAGCCGGTTCCATCCCTAGAGATCCAATTTCTCTGGTTACCGCTGTGAGGATGAAGCTGTTTATGCCTACTTCCAGCCCGGTAACGCATATGATTGGTACCATTCTGACCGTGCTCCTCCTCGTGATTATGTCGGTGAGTTTTACACTGGCGCTCCTCCTCACTCTTCTGGCACGGGTACCTCTGGAGTTGGTCCTTCTGGACATGCTGGTCATTATACTGATGATGATGATGATGATGATGAGGCGTTATGATATATTGCTTTTTGAGACTTAGACATTATCTACTGTATTCTTGGAAATGCTCCGACATTCCAAGTTTTTCTATTTTAGACTTTATTATTAGTTTTTTTGAGGACTTGAACTAGATTTGTTTTATTTGATGTCATCTGAACATCTTTATCTGCATCTTTATGAGATTCGTAGTTTATGATTCACATCAGTTTAGTTATTTACTTAGCATTTCTTTATCTGCTTCTCACTATAAACTGCCTGTGATATAATTCTTTGTTTATTATAAACTGCCTGAGTACAAATACATGCCTGTGATGTTATTCAAATTCATTATGATCTATATTATTTATTGTATTTCTTCACTGTTTGTTATTTATGCAATGATTGTGGGGGAGTTTTCCTCTTTTGCACAACGGGGGAGAAAAATAAAGATCTAACATTTCTTTTGAGAAAATGCAGGACATGAACAATTTTTGATTTTTATTCAAGCTTTAATGTTATATCATTCATAGTTTGTCAATTATCAAAATGGGGGAGATTGTTGGCCTATTGGTTATATGGTCAACCTGATTTTAATAATTGATCAAACTCTGTCTCGATATATGAAGCTAGTCAGGATGTATCGGACTCTTGGACATGAACAAGAACACTATCTACACAGTTCAAGACCGAAGCTATGTTTGCCTGTTCGAGTCTGTATTTCCTTTAAGCAATATATTTTTTATTTTATTGAGTCTAGGAATACGTTGTACACCGAGTCGTACTGGCAAATAGGCTATTCCAAAAATATTTTCAAAATACTTTTAAAATATCCTTTGTTTTGAAAAATATTCTTTTAAACAAAAGCTTTAAAAAGGTTTTCAAAAAGGTTTTCAAAAATCATCAAAAACTAAGTTTTTAAACCTGACCTAACCCTGACAGAACTCGGCCAGAGTTCAGCCAGAGTTCGGCCAGAGTTCGGTTGGTGGCCGTTTGATTTTTGAATCTTCTGGAACTTGGTCCTCCTGCAGTTACGGATTTGACCGAGATTTTCTCAAAGAGTTCTGCCCGAATTCTGCCAGAATTCTGTCTTTGGAACTCCTATAAATAGAGAAGGATTTCGATCATTTCAACTCGCTCATTCACTTTCAATCTTCTCTCTATCTAAAGCATTCAGTCTTCCAAAGAGTTTTCTTGAGCTTTAATTTTCAGATCCCAAGCCAATTACAATCCTCTAGTCGATTTGCCAGTGCGGTACGGTCTAGAAGTTTCTGAGAGATTGTAATCAGAAGGCTTGATTGAAGAATACCTCTTCACATTTGAAGTTGGACGAGTTCTTCGTATCAAAGCTCGCGTTGTAGAAGTTGTAAGGACTTCGTAAGAAAACTTGCGATTTTGCCAATAGTGGATTCAACTGGTAGTAAGAGTACTACCGACTGGATTAGTCCTCAACAGAGGGAAACCAGTATACATCGCTGTCTTTGTGTTTGCTTTCTTATCTCTGCCTTTACATTATTTATATTTGTGATTATTATTCTGTGATCTTGCTGCTAACATTTTTAATTAGCAATATTCCGCTGCCTACTCTATTCACCCCCCTAGAGTATTGTGCTTTACGATTTCGTTCCTACAAGAACCGTGCTCTAACAATGTGGCAGAGTACAATGCCCTCATTATAGGACTCCAGATAGCAAGATTGCTGGGGGTAGAATGCCTCGAGTCCTATGGCGATTCGAAACTAATCGTCAACCAGGTCTGTAGACAATATAAGGTTCGCCACGAGGACCTGATCCCCTATCATAAAGAAGCCTTAGATATTATATCAACCTTTACTGGGTTCTTCATAGAACATATACCTCGGCTACAAAATCTGAATGCGGATGCTCTAGCTGACCTTGCTGCCTCATTGGCAGTACCTCTCGGGACTCAAAAGTTTGTTACGAAGATTGGCCGGGATCTGGTGTGTCCCAAAAATACCTTGTACATGTATATGAACCATGCCATGCCTATAGAAACCTGCGTCAACATCAGAGACTGTTAGTTTCTATTCATTGATTTCACAGTCTATGGGATCCTCCCAGACGACTCGAAGGAAGTTGTGTCTGTCAAAAGGTGCTCGCTCCGATTTTACTATGATACAGCTGCTAAAATACTGTATCGCTATTCTTATGACGGGCTTCTTCTCTGTTGCTTGTCAAACGAGGAGGCAGCACAAGCTCTTAGGGAGGCTTATGACGGTACCTGTAGAGCGTATCAACCTGGTCCTAAGTTAAAGGACCGACTCTGACATATGGGATATTACTGGCCTACCATGATGGCGGATGCTATTGAGTACGCTAGAAAGTGTCCTATCTTCCAGCTGCACGCCGACTTCATCCATCGACCTTCGGAGTTTCTACACCCAACGGTCGCCTCTTGGCCATTTGAAGCCTGGGTATGGATATAGTTGGACCAACTACCCCTCCGGCATCTAGAGGATATTGCTTCATTTTAGCAATCATGGACTACTTCTCTAAGTGGGTGGAGGCTATAACTCTATCAGAGGTGAAAAGCTCGAAGTTGATCAGCTTCATCAAGCATCACGTCATCTACCATTTCGGATTACCTAAGAGGATCATCCATGATAATGGTCCGCAATTCATAAGCCATGCGTTCAACAGGTTCTGTAACAAGAATCGCATCCAGAATATGGCATCGACCACTTACAATCCGACAGCAAGTGGGTTGGCTGAATCTTTCAACAAAATAATCGTCAAACTACTCAAGAAAGTCGTATCATATAATAAACGTGACTGGAACAAGAAGCTAGGCAAATATTTTTGGGCCTACTGTACAACAGTACGGACTCCAACGGGCAACACACCGTTCTCTCTCGTATACGGGAGCGAAGTAGTATTGCCTCTTGAAATCTAAATCCCCTCACTACGAGTGGCCATTAAAATCAACTGACGAAGGAAGAGAATCAACGTCGCCGGTTGCAAGAGTTGGAGGCGCTGAACGAAAAATGCCTCTTGGCTCAACAGCGCATCGAGCTCTATCAGGCTCGCGTTTCATAGGCTTTCAAGAAGAAGGTCATAAAAAGGACTTTCTAGGTGGGCGAGCTCGTTCTATCAGTCAGAAGGACGATGGTGATGACCCACAAGACACCAGGGAAGTTTGAACCCAAGTGGGAAGGCCATTTCATCGTTGAGATGGTATGCTCTAATGGTGCCTACTGTCATGACCCGTACCGAGTATAAGGACACGAGACGTGGGTACGTCCAGCCTACGCTGTAGTGTCGATGGTAGGACGCTATCCTGGGTTCAACATCTAACACAATCTAGGAAATACTCCGAATGGAGAATGATATATAAATGGTACTACTCAATCACAATAACTAAGATAGAATGGAAAAAAGATAATCTCAACAGAGAGTCACAGTATGAATATAAATCCCGGTGTAAAACCACACTATAACAAATCTCAATACAATTACAAGTCTCATAACTAAATGATAATATCAATCTAATCTAACTTATGGCAAGTCCTCAGCGACTACTGGATCCTGCTGAGGGTACAGGTCACCTGTGTCAACTAGGCCTGTTCCATAGTAAGTGTCCCAGCAATCCTCATCATCTGTAATATTTTAACAGGTCTAGTCAGGACAGGAACGAATACATATCTCTCACACAGTTCATAACATGAAAGAAAATATGAAACAAGCTATAGAATAATATACATGAACTGTTGATAAAGAAATGAGACTGTAAAAAAGAGAACATGATATATGGAAATAGATATACAGGATATAATAAAGAACTGAACTAACTACGTGATGTAGAGCACAATCTGGTTATATAAACTGGCTTAGGTTATACATGACTTAAATCTAGTTTGGAGTTGCACATGAAAAGGGTGTAGATCACATAACTAAATAAATACTCTCCTTGCCCAATCAGTACGCAAGGGTCTGTCCAGGTTATGTTATTGTACATGAAAGTAGTGTGTCACATGGATAGCTAGTCCACATGCACACTGGATTATACATGAAGGCTCACATGATTATGAGTGTACATGAATGTCACATGAGTATACATGAATAAGTACGAATACAATGAGTAGACGATGCACATGATAAAGTACATGAGCACAATATACCTGATGTAACCGAGTAGATAACATCGCATGAAGAGATCCATATAGTACTAATCCATGATTTATCATGACAGCAACAAGTAAACTAGTCTATAACAAGTAAATATATCCAAGTAAGAATAAAACGGTCAGAGAATGTACTCGCCTGACAATCTGAGCTGCTGATGAGGATATGTAACTGTACCGGAGTGATGCAAACCTATTTAAAACAACCACAAGTCACAATAAAGTCTAACATATCATAAGGAATGCCTACAATGCACTTCTACATAATTCTAGGTCCTTGTAGGTCAAAGTCAACCCTTGGTCAACCCTGGTCAATCCTGGTCAACTTTGGTCAAACTTGGTCAACTCTAGGTCAACTAGTCCGTTTACTAATTTCTAGGTCATACACAAGTTTTCAGGTCATTCGGAGTTCGTTTGAGTCGATTTGGATCAAGTTTGACCCAAAGTTAACTTTTGTCAACTTGGTCAACTTGTCAGCTAATTCGACCGAACTAGGCTCCTAACGACGATCCTAATCTGTCCAAACACTTCCTGTAGTCATATCACAAGCAATTATTACATTACCAATATTTATACATTCATCACAATTAATATTATATATATATATATATATATATATATATATATATATATATATTTTATATATATATATTTTATATATATATTATATATATATGTATTTTTTATTTTTTTTTTGTTTTTTTTACGAAAAAGCATTTTATTGAAGGCTAAAAGTGGCTCATAAAGAGCATTACACAGGTACTGGGCCAAAGACAAAAGGGCCCTGAGCAGCATTACAAAACCAAACAAGAAAATAACATGATTCCACATGCAAAACATTGTGGGCACGAGGCCCTAAGAGCATCCTGCCCAAAACAGGCGGTTCACTATCCAAAGAAGGATACGGTTCACTGACCAAAGAAGGATTTTTTTTTTGTTTTTTTTTTTGGGTTTGGCCACAGTCAAACCGGTTTGAAAGTTCAATGGGGCGCACGCAAAGCAAAGGGCACGGGGCCCCGGGGGGGGCACGTGGGCCCGAGCCATGATGGGCGCGGGGCCCCAGGGGGGGCACGCGGACCCGAGCTCACGACAGCGGGGGGAAACCGAGGGGACGACTGGGAGAGAGACGGGGGGGTGTCACTGCAGCTCCGGCGACCCGGCTAGAACGCCGATCGGAGCGGGCGAACACCGGAGGATCCTCCCCGGTGCAGGAGAGGATGATCGGGGAGGGCCCGAGGGCGGGGCCGCCGGCAGGGGGGGCCGGGGGAGGGGGCCCGAGGAGGAGGAGGGGAGGGAAAAGACAGGACGCCGGCGGGACGCCGGCGGGGACGGCCCATCCGGGGCGGAGGGACAGACGCGGAGGGGAGAGCCAGGCTCGACAGCGGAGGAACCGCCAGAGCAAGCGCAGGAGGCCGACGCGGGGCGTGGCCAGTCAAAACCGGCGGGGGGGGGAGTGGCCTCCAACGCACGCCGGAAGCTCCGGAGATCGTAGGGCGGCGGAGGGACTGTCCACGAGAGGAGCTCTGAGCTCACGGGGGGAGGGACGACGACGGGGACAGAGACGGAGAGGCCATTGCAAGGAGGGGGCGACGACGACTCCGACACCGACAGGCTCGGACCGACAGCTGCGCCGGCCCAGGAGAGGGCTTCGCGGCTCGGAGGAGACGCCGACGCTAGGGAGGAAACGGCGCCGGAGGAAGGGGCTACGAAGGGCACAACCAAGGAGGGGGAGGGCTCCGCAGGAAGCGCGGGAGCGACGACCGCCGAGGGAACGAAGGGGGGGGGGGGACACGGCGGAAGGGGAGGGAGGCACGCCGACCGGGGGGGCAAGCGACCCCGACGGAGGAACGTCTCCATGCGGGTTCCCGGCGGCTGCAACAGCAGCCGAAGCATGACCACGGTGCCGCCGGCGGCGGGGACGCTTGGGACGACGGGATCGTCGCCGCGGAGGGAGAGGGCGGCGACAATGAGGGCAGCAAGGAGATTGCCGGGGAGGGGGGGCTAAGCCGCCTGGATGCAGCGGAAGGGGGAGCAGTCCGGCAGCCGAGGCCGAAGCGCGAAGCCCGGGGCCAGCCCACCACGGCGGCGGCCACCAGGGGGCCGGCCACCAACGGGGACCCCACCCGAGAACTTCCCAAGCGCCGCTCAGCTCCATCATCAAAAAAAAAATATATATATATATATATATATATATCATATATATATATATATATATATATATATATATATATATATATATATATATATATATATACATACATATTTAAATATATACATATATATAAGTTATGAAAGGAAACATGGTTTGTGAGTGTGAACGATGTTGGGGGTTGCTGGTTATGTGTCTAAATTCTGAGAAAACAAATTAGAATGATTCTACAAGAATATTCCATGTACAAAATATTACAATCAATAGGGAAATATATATATATATAATATATATATACATATAGGCATATATATAGATATAGGTATATACCAAGAATAAAGGTCAACGAAGGTCGATCTAGAACCTAGCATGAGTTCCCAAGTCTGAGATCAATGCCTCGACCCTTACTTAAACATATTTTCGAAATTAGGCATATAAGGAAATTTATATATATAAATATATATATATATATATATATATATATATATATATATATATATATATATATATATATATATATATATATATATATACACCTAATAGGTAAAACTCCATAAATGCCTAAAAATGGCTAGAAATATAAATCAACCCGGAGAGTCGATTCCCACAGGTCTCAAAAAATGTCCAAGAACCAAAAACTCAGAAATTATCGCTATAAAACTCAGTAATCAAAATATCACAAAAATATTAAATTTCAAATTCAACAAAAACTCCATTTTCACAAAATGACCCAAAACTCAAAATACTCCAAATTAACCCACAAAACTTGGCAAATACGCCGGTCTTGACATGTGGGACGTGCTCGGGTATTCCCCGGGTCGAAACCGTGTCCGTATCGTATCCAACGAATGAGTATCGGAAAACCCGATATGCGCGTGAACCGAATCGAAGCAAACACGATTTCTTGCTCGTTTTCGATCCAACTCTCGTGAAACTTCGCGTACACCTGGGCGTACACATCCCCGACCTACTGGCCGATATAGCGTGTGTCCAAGTGTCATATCTGACATGCACGCAAAGCGTGTCCGCACGGGGGTGTGCGTACGTGCACAGCCCCGTGCACAGCGTCGTACACGCGTGCCATCGAGTCTAGGGACTCGTGTGTCCCACCTCGTGTCTCGTGTTCATGTCCTAGTCTAGGGTAGGTATAGGGATACATGTTGGACACCCTAATTCGTGTCCATGTGTCATGTCGTGTTCGTGCGAACGGTATTTCAGCGGCGGCTGTCCCGTGCGCATGCGTGTGGTCGATCAGTGCCGACGGGATTTCTTTCTCATTTTTTGACGAAACTTCACGAAACCTTGGGAGCGTGATCTCAGTCACGACCCCCACCTACACGTTAATTTTCACGTGACCACGTGGCTTGGGCGTCGAGGAATAACCCCAAAGCAGCAGGCCACGCACGCGGCCTGGCGTGCAGCACGTTCGTGTCCTGTTTGGACACGGTCACGAGTCCGATTCATGTCGAAACTTATGGGGTCTTGATCCTTGTGTATAGGGCTACCAGAATATGTAAATAGATTCAACAGAAATTAAGAATTAATTCATTGCGATATTTCATCAAATACCTACAAATATTAGCCGACACGTGTCCGATACGGACACAAAATAAATATGAAACTTGACGAAATTGATCCTACAGGTCATCGGTACCTAGATGCTCACTACCAAGAAGAAAAATTAGGAAAAACTATACTAAAATAGGATTTACCTATTGAGGGTCAAGGATCTCAATACAAAGGACTCCTCGAGCGCTCCAACGATTGAGTACCCTCAAGCAAAAGCCCCCTCCACCTTGCTAGAAATGCTCCAGCAAGATCCTTTCCTTCCTATGAGCACGACGGACTTCGTTTGAGGAGAAACGGACTCCGAATGCAAAAGTTAGGAAATTGGAAGAGTGGGAAACTAGGGTTTCTCTTGGAGGCTACAAACTTCAATACAAATGAATGGGAGGGGCTGCCTATGGCCGGCCAGGTATAGGGGAATTAGGGTTAGGTTAGTGCATGGGCCTAGGTTCCTAAGTGGCTAATAAATCCCAAGTCAAAAAGGCTTTAAAAAGGCTAACTAGAAAATGGCTAAAAATCAATTAAATCACTCTAAAAATAACTAATAAATTCTAAATTAAATCTAATGATAAAGAAAATCTAATTCTAATATGGTATCAAGGTTCTAGGTTATGGTTGGATAAGTTAAACCCATCAAGACTACTCAGACAACAAACCAAACCACACATCATCACATGAATTCAATAAATTAATAAAATAATCTAAAATTGCAAAATGAAAAAATACCCTTGAAATAAAAAGTGGGTGTGACAAGTCTACCTCCCTTAAAATAATTTTGTCCTCGAAATTAAAGACAAAACTGAATGGACAAGAAGGATAGAAAGTCATACCTCAAGACTGGAAAAGATAAGGGTATTGCTCGCGCATCTCATCCTCCCTCTCCCGGGTAGACTCACATGGAGAGTGATGCCTCCATGCTACGCGAACTAAGGATATCATCTGGTTCCTCAGTACCTTCTCTCGTCGATCTAGAATCTCCACAGGCTGCTTTGGATAACTGAGAGTAGGGCCCACCTCAATCTCGAAATGATCCAGTACATGGCTGGGATCTGCCACATACCGTCTCAATTACGACACATAAAATACGTTGTGGACTCCCTCTAATGCAGGGGGCAAGTCCAGCCTGTATGACACATCACCGACTCTTCCACTGACAACGAAAGGTCCGATGAAACACGAACTATGCTTTTCACCTCCACCAAAGCGAATAGTACCACGCGTCAAAGATATCCTAAAGAACACCAGATCACCAAACTAGCACAAACATGGTCTCAACTTAACTATAACAATCACATGATTAAACAAAATCACAAAATAAACAAGATTCTAATCCTAAGTCTAAGTTGTACCTCAAACTGCAAAGGTATCCTGTGGCTTTCGGCCCAATGTCGCTGTCTGTCCTGCACCACGCGAAGTCGATCTCTGATGAGCTTCACCTTCTCAGCTGCGTCAACAACCATCTCATGTCCCAATAAATCTCGCTCTCCAACGTCATCCAAAGATAAGGGTGTACGACATCTACGCCCGTACAGTGCCTCGAATGGTGACATCCCAATGCTGGCCTAAAAACTGTTGTTGTATGCAAACTCCACCAAGTACAGGTGATCCTCCCAGGATCCTCCAAAATCTAGAACACAAGTCTGCAGCATGTCCTCGAAAGTCTGAATAGTCCTCTCTGACTGTCCTCAAAATATAGTACATATCAACATCTTCATTACATTCTCAAAATAGAATATCCAAATACATATATACATTTACAAATACATATATACATTTACAACTACAAAAAAACTTGCACCCAGAGCTCTGTTGGACTACCAGGGACTAAAGGTCCTCCAACTGCTAAAATCTTTATGGAAAAAAGCAGTATCCTCGTTTGTTTGAATTTAATGTCTCTTGCAATTGATTGGTCCACATATGAAAGAAGGAAAGCTGAAAAAAACAAAAAAAAGATTACATTAGAAGCATGAATAAACTTGACAGTACATTCTCTTAAATCAACAGGACAATATACTACATAAGTACCCGACTCAACTACTTCACTTGGCCAGAGTAAAATTACCTTAAAACTTTACTTGGCCTTCCAAACAGATCAAGCAATCAAACTCTACAAGAGAAAAAAAGAAGCTGAGCAGCCAGCATCAAACTTCTCAAGCAGCACCAACATATAACTTATAGTTAGGGATAACAATACCTAGGAAACTCCCCAACCAATGAGCCATCCAGACCGGTCAAGAACACAAAAATATCACCTCACAATTGGATAAAGGAGAGTTACTCCAGAGCAGGTAACTAAAGATTACTACAAAATGTACTCGTATTCTTATTTTGAATATCACATTTTACCGTACAAAGTTGAGCCTCATTTCTCCAATCTTTCTAAAATATGTTGAGCAAAAAATTATAGTTTATTGTCAAATACATAAATTGCATCATAATTCTCAAAAGAAAAACAACAAACTGATACAATATAGGTCATAAAAAATTAAAAATGTACAAAGAATCAAGTCAAAATTGAAGAAAGACTAGTCTACCTATATAAGATTGAAATATGCAAGTACAGATTTGCCTATCTAGGATATGTCGAAATTGAAGAAAAACAACAAATTAAAGAAAGACTAGTCTACCTATATAACATGGGCACGCCTTCTGGACTGTCCTTAATGAGTGTCACAATAATTGTGAGCCATGTAAACAGTAGACTCATACCATTGATAACAATCTGCATTTCTTGAACACATAAATCCAAAGTTTAGAAGATTTGAACCCTACCCAATCAAAATATCACAGAAATGCCTACTAGTTATCCAGAACTTGTCAGTTGCAGTTCAACACAATTGGCTTTTCTATTTCTATACATTTAGTAACACTGCTCACAATCTAAATTCTTTAAAAAGAAAAAAAAATAGAACAACAACAAAGCCTGTATTCCAAATCATTTCAGAGAACATGTGAATCTAAAATCATCAGGTCAGGATACTTCTGGGTCATAAAATGTAACTACCGAAATATGTAACTACCGAAATATGTAGTGGTTATTGGCTAGGGAAGGCCATTTGCTTCAGGGCAAGCTTCCAAGTTATGGTCTACAGTACTCCCCCACTAGTACTACCAACCTTAAGGAACAATCTTGTTCCATCGAAACACTGCCTCTGTCATATAACATACAGCAACGTACTCTCCCAAGTCATCCTGGCTTACATGCTATATGCCAGCCAGACCATTGCAACACGTAATAGATGCCACTGGATGAACCAGACCATGCATCAAACGTAATGGTATGGATCAGCTGAAATAAGCCTTGCAATAGTTCTTACTCGCTAGTTTTAATTGAAATAAAGGGACAAAGACTGAAGTCTCTAGACAAGACAGACAACAGAATATGTTGCGAGTGTGATAAGAGTTTGCCACTGGAATGGTGACTTGGTGTTTCCAAGTTGACAAGCAAGGTGCAAGGAACTATTCATCAAGAATTCCCTGAATCATATGGCATGCAAGCTACGCACACAAACTCAGACATGCACCCACGCAGAAATTTCTCCTCCATAGACCCTGTCCAAAAAAATTCATCTTCAATTTCATTTAACATGGTAGGAGGCAAACGACTTATGTTTCTCTATTTACTGCAATCTGATCTTATCTACTATACAATTTAGAAGACGTTTGTCTATCTCAAATCTCAATGCACAACTCCCAACAATTTCCTATATAACAGGCATTCTCTTCTATTTCTTCTGAATGATATAAATAGAAATATATAGTATGGATGTCAGTACTGTTTTTGTTGATACGTTCGTCACTGGAACTTCATCTAGCATGGCATTAAACTAAAATTTAATTACAGACTCTTAATGTGTTGCTCGATATATCATTGCAAATTTAAAGGAGTAAATGCCATCTGTGATGTACAAGAAGTTTGGTAAGGAACTTAGTCCTAAACTGCAAAGAAGAATCGCTGACACTATTTAATTATAAGTTGAGCTACCTGAGATGCGGCAGAAGTTTCAGATGAATTTTTGGGGTCAGCCCAACTGATAGTGGGAGTGCTTCCATCCATCTTAAAGTTGGCACTTGAAATTTTCTGCCTTGCATAATCAGCACAGGCATGGTTGTAATACTCAACGAAAAGAAAGCCACGGTTACGGCTTGGATTTTGTGGATCCTGAAATTTCAGTTGAAAAATAATTAAGAATAGAAGCAGGATCTATAGTTAGAAATAAGATCATTTTTGTTCAACAGTCTATAAACACCTTGAAGCATTCAATATTCTCAACTCCCGGGCCACTCTCCTCAAGAATTTTCCTCAATTCTTCCTCTGTCAAGCTCTTTGGTACATGTCCAATAAACAATCTATGTTTAGTTTGAGATAATGAACATCTCAAGGTTTTGCCCTGAAAGAAAACAAAGTTTGGTATGACATTGAACAGCAGAATACAATTAGAATATGGACTAGAGTTTACATCAATAGAAAAATATATTACCCTAAATTTTTTTATCTTGAATCTCTTCAATGGCCTTTTGTGCACCATCCTTTGTTGTGAACGTGATGAAGGACATGGGGGGTGGCGGGAGTGGCGGGGGGTTGTGGGGGTCTGGGGTGTGGCGGGAAGGCGTCCGGTGGGCGGAGGATGGGGAGGGGGTCGGCTGGTGGGAGTGGCGGCGGCGGCCGTACATCGCTTTGCCTGCCCTGTGTCCGAGGTTCAGTAGATCGGGTTGGAGGAGAATCTAGGGTTTGGTGGGGATGGGGGGAAATTTAGGGTTCCAGATCGAGAAGCGGAGGAGAAAACTAAGTGGAGGACGACGATGTGGAGGATTGAAAGAAGGAGGAGGAGAAGCTTAGGGTTTGGTGAGAGGAGGGAGGAGGATGAGAAGGGGAGTGGAGCTGAGAGGAAAGGAGAAGGGATTTGGAGAGGGGATGAGAAGGGGACGGAGGCTTGAGCCTCCAAATATCGCGTTGGTGGAAAGAATTTTACAAAAAACTTAATTACCAGTTTGCCACCGCTCTAAAATATTAATAACGCTTTGTTTTATAAACGTTATAAAAATCCCAAAATTAGCCAAAACCATCATAGAAAAAAGGTATTTCGAACTTTGATGACGCTTCTTTATCAGCCGTCATGAAATCCACTTATCAAGCGTCATTAAAGGGTCTTTTTGTTGTAGTGGACTATCCAGATCCGAGACAATGCTCACCGGAACTCCGTGTATCCCGTATATACATCTTTGCTAGCTTCTAAGTAGACGTACCCACTTTAAATGGCAAAAAGTAGGCCGATTTAGTCAACCTGTCCACGCTGACCCAAATCGTATCTTTCCTTCCTGGTGTACGCGGCAATCCAGAAACAAAATCTATCGTGATGTGCTCCCACTTCCACTCCGAAATGGGCAATAGCTGCAACAGTCCTCCTTGTCTCTGCCTTAACCTGCTGACAGACTAAACACCTGGCTACGAAGTATGCTACTTTCCGCTTCATCCTATACCACCATACATGCTCCTTCAAATCTCTATATATCTTATTGGCACCTGGATGCATAGAGTACTGAGAGCGATGGGCCTCCTGCATGACCTGCTCCCGAAGGTCTCCGCTAGGCACACACAGTCTGGAACCGTGCCTCAATGTGCTGTCCTCTGCAATAACAAACTCTTCATCCACCAATCCTGCTCGAACCTGCTCTCGAATACACCGCAGAGTAACATCGGCGAACTGAGCTGACTTGATCCTCTCCATCAAGTCTGAATGAATCTGAAGGCCACACATCTGTATCTGAACTCCTGGCACGATCACCTCGATCCCCAAGCTCTCCAAATCTGCTAATAAGTGACGATCCATCGTCAAACACATAGCTACTGGATACCTACTCAAGGTATCGGCAACCACGTTGGCTTTTCCTGGATGGTACTGTAGTGAAATGTCGAAGTTCTTCATCAACTCCAACCATCTGTGCTGCCTCATGTTGAGCTCTTTCTGTCTAAACCAATACTTCAAGCTCTTGTGGTCTGTGAAGATCTCCATACGCTCTCCGTATCGATAGTGCTTCCACAACTTAAGAGCAGAGATAACTGCCGCCAACTCCAAATCATAGGTAGGGTAGTTCTTATCATGCAGACATAACTGCCTAGATACATAGGCAATCACCTTTCCATGCTTCTGCAAGACACAACCCAAACCCTTCCCTTGGGGCTGTTGTCAGTCGCTTCTGTAACTCATCAAAAGTAACCTGACACTCCTCTGACCAGATAAACTCTACGTCCTTCTGGGTCAGCCTAGTCAATGGCTCTGTAATTCGGAGAAATCCTGAACAAATCTCCTATAGTATCCTGCCAATCCCAGAAAGCTCCTGATCTCTGCAATTGAACTCGGTGTTGTCCATGCCTTGACTGCTCTGATCTTCTTCAGGTCGACTGAGAACCCATCTCATGTCACAACATGACCCAGGAAATCTACTCGATCCAAGAAGAACTCACACTTCGAGAGCTTGCCGTAAAGCTACTCCTTACTGAGAGTCTCCAGAACCACTCTTAAATGCTCCTCATGCTCCTCTGGGGTCTTCGAATACACCAAGATGTCATCGAAGAACACCACCACGAACTTGTCCAAGTACTGGTGGAACACCTTGTTCATCAAGTTTATGAACACCGTCGGAGCGTTAGTTAACCCAAACGGCATTACCATGAACTCAAACTGGCCATACCGAGTCCTGAAAGGCGTCTTCGGAATATCATCCTTCTTCACCTTCACTGATGATAACCTGACCTCAGATCAATTTTGGAGAATACCTTCGCTCCGCTCAACTGATCGAACAGGTCATCGATCCTTGGCAACGGGTACTTGTTCTTGATCGTGAGGCTGTTGAGTGCCCTGTAGTCGATACGCATCCGTATCGACCCATCCTTCTTCAGTACAAAGAGTACTGGTGCACCCCACGGTAAAGAACTCGATCGGATGAAGCCTTTGTCCTGCAACTCATCCACCTGCTTCTTCAACTCCACAAGCTCACTGTTGTTCATTCTATAGACGTGCTGAGATATCGGCTCTGTACCGGGTACCAAATCTATAGAGAACTCTACATTCCTGCCTAGAGGCAACCCTGGAAACTCCTCCGAAAACACATCCATAAACTCAGCTATTAATGGATGTGGCACGCTCTGCTCCTCTGCTGAAACTCCGTAGAAAACTCCGTTGCTCTCCTCTGCCTCCCACCTGGTAAAGTCGAACTCTGGCTCTCCTGGCACGCTGAAACTCTACCACCAAGACAATCTATACTGGCATGGTGCCTGCTCAACCAATCCATACCGAGTATAATATTATAGTTCGGTAATGGCATTACGAGCAGACTCACATCCAATTCTCGACCTCCCAAAACTACTCTCCGATCCTTGCAAACATCATGGACGAGGATAATACCACCCCAGTCGTGATCCTAGGCAATGGTTCAGAAGAAAGCTGGTGTCTAATGGCATATGATACAGACACAAAGCTATGGAAAGCACCCTAATCAAATAATGCGAATACGGAAAAAGAGTCGATAAGAACAGAACCTGCTATAAGATCTCCTACTGGCTCGGACTCCTCAGTTGCTATGGTGAAAGCTCGCCCCTGCTAACCTCCTCTGGACTGCTGCTGGTAATGAATGAACTTCTGTTGCTGGATCGACAGTGGTCCTTTCTGCTGCACTACTGGGGCCTTGGTTCCTGCCCCCTGAGCTTTACGTCCCGCAGCCATGGAACAATCCCTCAACTGTTGCTCTGCTGCACCACAAAGTAGGAACTTGTCGAGCCTGTTCCTGCACTAATTCTATACATGCCCTGGCTTCTTACAGAAGGTGCAACTGATGGTCTGCTGTTGTCTCGGTGCCTGCTGAAACTGTTTCTACTGAAATGGCTTCTGCTAATGCTCATAATGAGGCCTCTTGGCTGGGCCACCACTGCCACTGGCTCCGTGTGAATCTCGATCTCTCTTCGTCTTCAGTTCCAGATCATCCTTCCCTGCCATAGCTCCCATCAAAATCTTCTCGAATGTAGCATTCCTGTTGCTCTTGGTTAAGGACTTGACTTCCTTAACCAAGCCCTTCCTAAACCTCCTAGCCTTCGCTGTCTCGCTAAGGCCCTCCATAAATCTGCCCAGGCAGCAGAACTCTCCGACGTACTCCTCTACGGTCTGGTTCCCCAGAACCAGGTTCTCGAACTGCGTCTCCAATGCGCCATGTGTAGTGTCGGGGAAGAATTTTTTATTGAAAAGCTTCTTAAAAGCCTTCCAAGTTTGCCTCGCAGTACCAACCCTAGGGTTGGTCTGGTACCAAGTGCGGGCAAGGTCCTGCATCTGACTGTCCGCGGCTTCTACCTGGAGTCTTGCCGGTATCTCCGTGAGATAGAAGATCTCCTCTACATGCTCGATCCAGTCGTCGGCATATAGGATACCCTCGGTACCCTTGAAGTCTCACGGCCGCATCTTCTGGAAGTCCTGAACACTTAGAGTCCTCGGCTGGTATGGCTAGATCTGCCCTTCCTGTGGTTGGGCAGCCACCCTCTCTACTGCCACCATCACTAACTGATGGGCATTGTCAATGCCATGCCTCATGTCCACTGCCTGGCGTCGATGCGTCTCCATCATCAGTTGCATACAGGCGAAGAACTGTACCACATCAACTGTTCCCTGGGGCGGTAGTGGTAGCATCCCCAGAACTCTTGGGGTAGTCCTCGGAACCGGTGGAGGAGCACCCACAAAAGTTACAGATGGGCCCACCTGCGCTGGAATAAGAGGTACAGTGGTCCCTGGGTCCTGCAGAGTCAGGCGAAAAGTGGCAGACCTCTCAGCGGTATCCCTAAGACCAGAGCGCTGCGATCGTGTCTCCACCATCCTGAAGATAGATCAAATAAGGAATCAATTACTGAAAAAGAAGCGAAATCATCAAAGGAGGACAGTTGTTTTCAAAATGAGACAATTAACAGCAAGAATTAGATAAGAGTTTTCCTAATGTGATTGAGTACCTTAACTTATATCCTTTATCCTACTGTAGGCTGTAATAATACTCTAGTTCGAGTACCACTACAAAATCATACTAGTTGTGATTGGACCTGCATAGGCCACCAATAAAAATGTGTTACGACCCGCACCCAGTATAAGGGCACGAGACGTGGGTACGTCCATCCTACGCCGCAGTGTCGGCGGTAGAACGCTGTCCTGGGTCCAACATCTAACACAATCTAGGAAATACACCAAATGGAGAATGATATATAAATGGTACTACTCAATCACAATAACTAAGATATAATGGAAGAAAGATAATCTCAACAGAGAGTCACAGTATAAATATAAATCCCGGTGTAAAACCACACTATAACAAATCTCAATACAATCACAAGTCTCATAACTAAATAATAATATCAATCTAATCTAACTTATGGCAAGTCCTCAGCGACTACTGGATCCTGCTGAGGGTACAGATCACCTGTGTCAACTAGGCCTGCTCCATAGTAAGTGTCACAGCAATCCTCATTATCTGTAATATTTTAACAGGTCTAGTCAGGACAAGAATGAATACATATCTCTCACACAGTTCATAACATGAAAGAAAATATGAAACAAGCTATAGAATAATATACATGAACTATTGATAAAGAAATTAGACTGTAAAAGAGAGAACATGATCTATGGAAATAGATATACAGTATATAATAAAGAACTGAACTAACTACGTGATGTAGAGCACAATCTGGTTATGTAAACTGGCTTAGGTTATACATGACTTAAATCTAGTTTGGAGTTGCACATGAAAAGGGTGTAGATCACATAACCAAATAAATACTCCTCCTGCCCCAATCAGTACACAAGGATCTGTCCAGGTTATGTTATTGCATATGAAAGTAGTGAATCACATGGATAGCTAGTCCACATGCACACTGGGTTGTACATGAAGGCTCACATGATCATGAGTTTATATGAATGTCACATGAGTATACATGAATAAGTACGAATACAATAAGTAAACGATGCACAAGATAAAGTACATGAGCACAATATACCCGATGTATCTGAGGAGATAACATCGCATGAAGAGATACATATAGTACTAATCCGTGATTTATCGTGACAGCAACAAGTAAACTAGTCTATAACAAGTAAATATGTCCAAGCAAGAATAAAACGGTCAGAGAATGTACTCGTCTAACAACCTGAGCACTGATGAGGATGTGTAACTGTACCGGAGGGATGCAAACCTATTTAAAACAACCATAAGTCACAACAAGGTCTAACATATCATAAGGAATACCTACAATACACTTCTACATGATTCTAGGTCCTTCTAGGTCAAAGTCAACCCTTGGTCAACTCTAGGTCAACTAGTCTGTTTACTAATTTCTAGGTCATACACAAGTTTTCAGGTCATTTGGAGTTCGTTTGAGTCGATTTGGATCAAGTTTGACCCAAAGTTGACTTTTGTCAACTTGGTCAACTTGTCGGCCAATACGACCAAACTAGGCTCCTAACGACGATCCTAATATGTCCAAACACTTCCTGTAGTCATATCACAATCAATTATTACATTACCTATATTTATACATTCATCACAATTAATATATATATATATATATATATATATATATATATATATTTTTTTTTTTATATATATATATATATATATATATATATATATATATATATAAATTTCCTTATATGCCTAATTTCGAAAATATTTTTAAGTAAGGGTCGAGGCATTGATCTCATATAAAATATATATATATATATATATATATATATATATATATATATATATATATATATATATATATATAAAATATATATATATATATATATATATATATATATATATATATATATATATATATATATATATATATATATATATATATATATACACCTAATAGGTAAAAAAAAATATACACCTAATAGGTAAAACTCCATAAATGCCTAAAAATGGCTAGAAATATGAATCAACCCCGAGAGTCGATTTCCACAAGTCTTAAACAGTACCCAAGGACCAAAAACTAAGAAATTATTGCCATAAAACTTATTAATCAAAATATCACAAAAATATCAAATTTCAAACTAAACGAAAAACCCCATTTTCACAAAATGTTCCAAAACTCAAAATACTCCAAATTAACCCACAAAACATGGCAAATACGTCGGTCTCGACATGTGGGACGTGCTCAGGTATTCCCCGGATCGAAACCGTGTCCGTATCGTGTCCAGCAAACGAGTATCGGGAAACCCGATACGCGTGTGAACCGAATCGATATGAACACGACTTCTCGCTCGTTTCCGATCCAACTCTCGTAAAACTTTGCGTACACCTAGGCGTACACATCCTCGACCTACTGGCCGAGTTAGCGTACGACCAAGTGTCGTGTCTGACACGTACGCAGAGCGTGTCCGCGCGCGGGTATGCGCACGTGCACAGCCCCATGCACAGCATCGTGCACGCGTGCCATCGAGTATAGGGACTCGTGTGTCCCACCTCGTGTCTCGTGTTCGTGTCCTAGGCTAGGGTAGGTATAAGGCTACATATTGGACACCCAGATTCGTGTCCACATGTTGTGTCATATCCGAGCGAACGGTATTTCAGCGGCGGCTGTCCCGCACGTGCGCACGTGTGGTCGATCAGTGCCGACGGGATTTCTCCCTCGTTTCTCAACAAAACTTCACAAAACTTTAGGAGCATGATCTCAGTCACGGCCCCCATCTACACGTCAATTTTCACTCGACCACGTGGCCTGCGCGTCGAGGAATCACCCCCGAGCAGCAGGGCACGCGTGCCGCCTGGAGTGCAGCGCGTTCGTGTCCTATTTGGGCACGGATACGAGTCCGATTCGTGTCGAAACTTATGGGTCGGGGCGGTAATCGTTAGATTGTGCAGTTGTAGGGAGCCAGATCGGTGTAGTTATTAAGTGTTAGATTTAGTTCAAGGGCGCAAGATCGTGAGGAGAACAAAGTAAGGCGACCGTGCCGGGAGCTAATAGAAGGAAGGATAGATTGGTGTAAAGATAGCAAGATTTTATTCAAAATCGCGATAGATTGTTGAGTGAGGCGACTGATAGGGAGTAGGTGACCGGAAGGAGGTGGGGTGGGTGCCGTCCAGTCAAACAAAAAAAGAGAAGGGGTCGTCATGATCCTCATGTATAGGGCTACCAGAATATGTAAATAGATTCAACAGAAATCAAAAATTAATTCATTGCGATATTTCATGAAACACCTACAAACATTAGCCGACACGTGTCCAATACGGACACCAAATGAATACGAAACTGGACGAAATTGATCCTACAGGTCATGGGTACCTAGATGATCAGTACCATGAAGAAAAATCAGGAAAAACTATACTATAATAGGATTTACCTATTGAGAGTCAAGGATCTCAATACAAAGGACTCCCCGAGTGCTCCAACGATCGAGTACCCTCGAGCAAAAGCCTCCACCACCTTGCTAGCAATGCTCCAGCAAGATCTTTTTCTTCCTACGAGCACGACGGACTTCGTTTGAGGAGAAACGGACTCCGGATGCAAAAGTTAGCAAATTGAGAGAGTGGGAAACTAGGGTTTCTTTTGGAGGCTACAAACTTCAATACAAATGAAGGGGAGGGGCTTCTTATGGCCGGCCAGGTATAGAGGAATTAGGGTTAGGTTAGTGCATGGGCCTAGGCTCCCTAAGTTGCTAATAAAGACCAATTAAAAAAGGCTTTAAAAAGGCTAACTAGAAAATGGCTAAAAATCAATTAAATGGCTCTAAAAATAACTAAACAATTCTAAATTAAATTTAATGATAAGCAACATCTAATTCTAATATGGTATCACGGTTCTAGGTCATGGTTGGCTAAGTTAAACCTATCAAGACTACTCAGACAACAAACCAAACCACACATCATCACATGAATTCAATAAATTAATAAAATAATCTAAAATTGTAAAATGACAAAAATACCCTTGAAATGAAAAGTGGGTGTGCCACCTACCGAGTCGCTAAACCTAACGTAGACTTGTTCATGATGCCAATCAATGACAAGTTCCTAAAGAAGTATTACGCTTGAGGATCTTCAATATGTACTTCCATTCCTAGTAAGGAAAATCTATGAATTCTACCATTAAATTCATACCCCTTATCATGATATGTCTCTGGAACCCAGTTGTTTCGGGACATTCTCTTATCAATCTCCAGTAGAAAACGTCGATGTCCACAGCACCTCTGAGCTGTTTTCCTACATCCCCATAAAGCTTAATCGTCATTCTCAATAAGATGAAGCTAAAATCAGTATTTACCATGTCCACAAATACCTCTGAGTAAACACCCCATTCAAACAATCCCTATGTTGTTACACCTTGCCTATCGAACATCCACATCCATAACACCTCTGAGTTATTCTCTGCATCCCTACAGAGTCCATTCTTACCACGTTCATATTACCACTGAGTAAGAAACTCTATCACCAACCCCATGTTTACCACATTCACATCACCTCTGAGTAAACATAACAGTTCCTTCTCTCAACTTATCATCTGTACCTAAAACCAAGGTGCGCCAAAGATGCTAAGTCCACAAAAAAAATCCACAAATTCATGACAAATGAGCCAAACAAAAGTTCTTTATTTCTTGTTTCATTCAAAGGTGAAAAAAGTACTACATTTGCAAAAAGAGACAACTATATCTCAAAATATCGAAAAACAAAAAGATAGACAGGAAACACTAAGACAAGAAAAGAAGATTGGCTTTATTCATTTCCACAAAAGACGACTGCAGTACAATTGATGAAACCCTAGAGCAAGGGAAAATAGTAACGTTGGGGCAGGTAACACTTCCTCAACCATCGCACGTATGAAGGATCCGACCGATCAAAATCCTCTACAGGAGTAGGGTGACTAGAGCTCACGGTGCAACCGCCTTCCGATGATGGTTCTTCCTTAACAGCAACTTCATATTTTGGAGTTATCTCTTCCTTGATGGTCATTGGTTCTTCTTTGACAAAAGGGGGTAACGTCTCCTCTTTCATGACAACCACTGCGTTCAGTACCGACATTGCAACAAAGCAAAAGGAAAAAAAACTTAGCAAAAGAATTCAATCCCTTCTTATTGAGAGTTAAAAGATATGTGAAGTTTTAGCATCGTCCCATACAAGATGCTGCACATCAAAGTCACGGCGCATCATTAGGACAAAAAGTCCATGTGCCCTGACTAAATTCTACCGTAGTGCATCCTCGAGACCAAAGTCCGTGCGAGTTGGAAGGAAAGCTTCGACGCATCATCAGGACAAAAAGTCCATGCACATCAGCACAGGAAAGCTTAGGCGCATCATCAAGACAAAAGTCCATGCGTGTCAGCACAGGAAAGCTTCGGCGCATCATCAGGACCAAAGTCCAGGCGCGTCAACATGGAAAGCATAGGCGCATCTTCAGGGTATGGCTCATACAAACCATACCCATATGCGCTTCAGCAGACTGGCTTGGCGCATGATCCAAGATGGTTACCCACCCTTGCATCCAAAATCGTGCAACAAAGTGTCTATGTTTTTTCGGTAAACTCTCAAGCAGCAGACCACCCACCGACAACTTTAGGGCGCATGTCGGCGTGCGTCGTGTCGACTCAGGGTTCATCGGCATCGGCCTCCACAGGCTTCTTTCCTTTGCCTCTACCTCGGCCAGCAGCGCCACGAGGAGTTTTGGGGGCCATTTCTTAAAAAGCTAGGGTATTTGAAAAAGCTTTAAGGAAGAATAAGATGAAAAATAGAAGAAGTTCTTCTCCCCCCATAAATGCCTATTTATAGGCCTAAGCCATCCGTGAACCAATAGAAACATGACGTCAGCGTCTCTTCGGGTTTCGTGCAACTGACGGCTGCATATCTCCCAAAAGAGATCGTCATTAATCACTCAAAATTTGAGGAGTTATCTTCTTTCATTTAAATTGAGAAGAGTATACGCCAACTTAGCCATGTGCCCAGATAGTTCATGCGCCCAAAAAATCTACTGCCCATGCTTCTCGATCCAAAGTATTCCAAAACTTGGTAAAATGTTTTAAAAACTTTGAAGGGGGTCTTGTAGAAGCAGGGAATTTTAGGCGCATCCAAAGACCAAAGTGTGCATGCACCACAGATATCATGCGCCGAAGACTTAAAATTGAATGTTTTACAAATCATTCAAAGGACAGCAAGGATAAAAGGTGCATGAAGATTATATTTTTATTTCATATGAAAATCTATTACAAGGCCAACTCTTGTTATAACAACAGTCTATTACAAAGAAGCCTAGTCTAAACCCTACAACTAGGCGCATCACTCTGACATCTCAGTCTAGGCGCATATCAGTCTAGGCACATCAATTTGGTGTCTCAGTCCAGGCGCATGACCCTTTTTTATCAGAGCGAATCACTTCCTAGTCAAACGCACGAGTGCTTCGGTTAATGAAGCATTTATTGAGTAGAATGCGGGTTGGCAATCAATCCATACCCGGTGGCTCTTCCAGCATAACGAGAGTCAAGGCACAATAATCTCGATCTTTGGATGCAACAGGTACCCAATGCCACCTCGTAGAAGTACACTACCGACAAAGAGTTCAAACATAAGCTGTTGTGTCCATAACTCTCCTGGCGCATTTCAAACTTCTGAAATAGTTTGTCCTCAAACTAAAAAATTATTTGAATGAAAAGATCCATAATCTACCATGTAACATCTTGACAAGCAGGAGGATCGGTAGAGTTCATCTCCAATAAGAAGTTTGGATGAAAAGAATGAGCAAACTCTCTACACTGCTATTTATATGCCAGGGCAAATCAAACCTATGTGCCAAGTGGCAACTTCTCCGAAGTCGGTACAATGAACTTGCATTAATGAGAAACTGCCACCTCAAAATTAGCTAAGTCAAAGAGTCATCAATTCGCCTCGAAAGACTTAACAAAGTTGAGCAAAAGAGATGCGCTTGTCGGCTCCATGCACTACACATCTGATGCGCCCACTTAAAGCTCACCACCCATCAAAGCATTTAATGTCAAAGTGACAGAAATGATAGCAACACACATCTCGAAGTCGGAGGAGTCAGCTTTTACAGAAGACGAAGAGACACAATCATCATTTTTTTGTCGGTTACGGCTGTGTTATGCCACGTGGCCGACTGATCGCTTGCATGCGCTCCCGCAGCCATGCGCTCAAAACTCTGCATGCACCACAAAAGCTATGTGCCCTGACTTGCTCTTATCAAAAGCCAAGTCTCCTCATGCGCCAGATCCTAGGCACATCCAATCAGATCAACCTACAAAAATCTTTGAGTAATGGGCACACGCCACGTATCTTTGACTCAGTTCTGCCTACGAATATGTGCCATCTGTAGAAGCATAAAAATGGGTAGACATATCAAAAGTGCAGGTAGTATTCTCGCTACACAAAAGCTTCATAAAAGCACAAATACCCGAAAGCGCAGACAGAAGATCAGAAACCACAATTCATAAAAAAGCACTTTATTAAATCATGCCTACAAAGATCTATTACAGATTCATCATGATTACAAGAAAAGAGTTTTGCCTACAAGGATCTATTACACATTCATCATGAAAAGAACTAAGGCATCTAAAGATCTACAAGAGAGTTAATCTTCACAGGTGCAATACAAGGGGGTTAATCTTCAAAGACACGCAACCCTCACACGTGTAGCACTGTCAGAGCGAGCTACTTTCTGAAGCAGCTATTGGCCCAAGCGAGATCTCAGTCTACCGCCATTGAGCAGGACAGAGCACAACCGGTGGCTCTTCAGATTGGCAACCAATCCAAATCCGAAAGCTTGGATCTCGAAGACCTCTAAGATGTTGTTCAAGTTCGAACTCCTTATGCCAAACGCTCAAGTGCATCTCGAAACTCAGCAGCTGTTCTTCTACAAAGGCGCAACTTCTCTGAACAAAGGAATCCACAACCATTAGACGACTTGTCCAAGGCTAATAGTCGTTCGAAGCTAAGTCAGGATCGAGCATGGAGTTTTGAATGATAAGGGAGGAAGACGACTGTTCTGAAAAACTCCCATTTATATAGGGTGAGTATGGTCCAACCATCATGCGACGTGGCCGACGGTCAAAGACGCCCAAATTAATGAGATGAACCTAGAACTCAGCACAACGAGTCTCATTTAATAGGTTTATTTTACTGAGTCCTTGGCCACAGTCTTCTTGAATTTCCCAAAAGACGATGATAATTAAAGAAGAGCAATGATTCCGTCACCTGAAGCACAGTCTACTCGTTGACTTAAAAGAACAATGACTACGTCGCCTGAAACACAAGTCTATTCGTCGCTTAGAAGAAAACTGACATCAAAGCTCCGTTAGAAGCACAACTCACAAAGTTACATGGTTCCACGTGGCCAGATGGGTGTGTATATCTTTTCAGGATACTACCCTATCGGTTTGTTTAAACCACTATTTTTAAGATAAGACAGTTTGATTCTATTGATAAGAGCAATACCATATCGGTTTATTTAAACCACAGATAAGGATGGAGTTTGTTCTTATGGACGAGAGCTATATCGAGCTGGTTTATTTAAACCAATGGCCCTCTAAGATAAGACGAAATCTAACTTTGGGGATAGGAACAAAATCTGCTCAGGTTCATCCGATCAACAAATAAGCACACGCCACATGTCGTTTATTCAGTTATGTTGATAACTCCCGAAAGATCTCGATAGAAGAGAATCCTCGTGCCTGCCATGTGTCAACTAAGTAGTAGCCTTCACCGTAACCGCCTCTAGATTCTTCCATATCTCCCCATGCAGTGTATCTGCACAATCCTTATTCACATTGCATATGTGCTCCCTTATAAATAGAAGGAGTTTTCCTTCGATAAAGAGGCTTCAAAATATTCTACTTCAGCATCTTTTTGATTGGTAACCCTAGAGTTTCAATCACCAGCACCAGAAAGCCAAAGCAAGTTCAACTCGTCGTCAGATCGTCAATAGAGTAAAGGAGCCGCTGTAGTGCTCGATCTCCACCGTCACAGTTTTCCAAAAATTTTGTACTTAGATCTCCTATTTAGGAATCGATTGTACTCTTTTTACATTTAAAATAGAAAAAGTACGTATAACCTTTTGTCATGGCAAACAAGATGGCGACTCTGATAGGGACTTTCTTCTCCTCCAACGAGAAGGTAGTGGCACAATCTGACAATAACTTGCTGGGACCTTCCTAGAAGATGTTGGTCATACATTTAGACCAACAAGCTTTTGAAGATCTCTTTCTGTCGAGAAGTCGAATCCTTCGAAGCGGTTCATAAAACCAAAGAAGACTCGATGCACCTGGGTGCCGAAGGCGACTACGACGAGCAGTACCACGAAGGGGACATCGCTCCAGAATCTATGACCAACGAAGCCCAGAAGAAGATTTCGGCTACTGATGCTATATCGCCTCCCTCGATTCCCACTCCGGGCAAGCGCAACAAAGAATGCGGCTCCCCTATGGCAGGCCTAATAAGGGCACGACATCGAAGGAAGCGCACAATGTCTCAACCTCTTACGAAGGGAGCGATGTCGGCAAGAAGATATGTCTTTGTTAGAATTGCCTATCCATCTGGTAAGGCTGTATTAGACTCTGAATGTTACGCACCCTCTCGAGATAGTAGAAAGAAATCCAAGACAGCATGTGCCTTGTGCAGCCAATGCGTTATGCCAATAACAGACCAAAGGCTCGCGTTGACAGTTACCGGCATAGCCAATCGAAAGCTAAACGAAATCGGTCCGAGTGCTTCGATGCCTCGACCGGTAGAACCCTGTTGTCAATCGAGCACTCATGTGCACAACTCGAGCAAGGGGGTACACTCCTCTGAGAAAGACTCACGCGAACAGTGTTCCTGTAAGCATGGAAGAAGTCTTCCTTATCAGCAACTTTCTGATCAGGACCTAAGCGTGTCCCCCACGCAGGAACTAAGAAGAGAGAAGCTATCTTTGTATCCTCGCTCCTGCACGCATCTTCCCTGCGCGTGCAATGGGAGTGCAGGAATAAAGACCCCAATGCTTTCCCACAAGCATAAAGCACAAAAGGAGCTTGTGATGCAAGGTATGCCTAAACCAAGACATACTTGTACGCAAATCACCATCAACTGTTGCTGTCACCAGGCAGCCACATCGCCATCGAGGAGACAGTCCGTCTTTCAAAGACTGCGACCAATGGCGGCTGTACATCAGGAACTCGACCGGGGATTGTCGAGCGAGGAGAAAGAGAAACTTTGTGTTGCTCTATGCAACGCGGTACGGGGTTCTCCATATCTCAAGTAACTATCCAAAAACCCTTCCATCTCGGCCAACAAGCCCAAAAAGTGGCCTAGGAGTAGCAAGGCAAAAATATCCAACACAGATGCCACATCAGATGTTGGAGGTAGCCAGTCCTCCATCATTCATGACAATCTCGCTTTTCAATCCATCAAAAGATTATATGACACAGAAACCTCCGCAGGCACAGGTAGCCAAAAAGTGGAGAAAAACAATTACAATGAGTCAGAGGATGATTCCAACCTGTCGATCTATCCTCAAAATGATGGGACTCAGCCCTCTGAACCGAAGAGCAAAAGATCTAATGTTCTTTCTACCTACCCGCACATGGTGTCCGTGTATATGGCCGAAGACCACAACAATGCGGAAAGCAGTAAAGGCTCTAGTAAGTAGAAACGTATAGAGGTTCTTAAGGAGAGACTAAATAAGTTGAACATTACTATGAAGTCCTTAGCTTCTGTTGTCCTGGAGATCAAAGAGAGATTGACCCCCTCTGTCTCCACTTCTGCGCCAGACTCAGCGGCTAATGATGGGTCCAATATGCTTCCCATCGCGAGCCAAGAAGTGCCAACATTATCTACTCCATCAACAACCGGGCCAACAGTGTCGAATGAAATACAGCAGGCCATCAAAGAATTGTACGCTCGCTACGACGCCAAAGAAAAGCGAGCGACACTCCAAAAAATGGGGATTCGACAACCATATCCTGCCAAATAGGATAATATGATCTATCCTCCAAAATATAATCCATAGACACTCACGTTGTTCGATGCAAATGAGTCTCCCTGCCGATACTTGAGATATTTTGCCTCAGTAATGGGACATCTACCGAAGGATGATGCCCTCCTCACCAACATATTCGTAGGACCCCTGTAGTGGGTAGTCTACGAATGCTTTTTCAGCCTTCCGGACAACTGCATTCGTCCTTTGAAGACTTGAAGAACCATTCTTCAATTGATTCTATGAAGGGGGAATGGACATGACGATGTCAACTCTCATGGACATCGTTCAGAAGGAGAAAGAGCCTGTGTGCGAATATATTGAGCGCTTCGGCCAAGCCGTATTGAAGTTAACTCCTGGTATACCTGAGCCCATGCTTATGGACTCCTGCCGCAAGAACATGCTTCCTGCGATCAAGTTGTGGCACAATATTGTTCCATGCGTAGAGTGGATGCCATTCATTACAGAAGCGAATGTAGCTCAAAGAAAAGTACAGAATGCACAATTACTGGGACTGAACTTCCCTTCCCTCGAAGATAAAGGGAAACGCTCATCCGGCAACAAAGACAGAAAAGGAAAACAAGCCATGACGGTCAACATTTCCAAAGGTTCGGCATCAGCGAACCCAAAGCCGACCGAAGTGCAGAGGCCGAAAGAGACCTACAATTACAACAATGAAGACACACTATATATCTTCGATATATTGGCAAAGAGTGGCAAACTTCAGCTTCCGTCGCCTAAGCATCCCGACGAAGTAGGAAAGGTGGACAATCCAAAATACTGCCACTACCACCAGTATGTCCACCATTCGATGCGTGATTGTTACGTATTGAAAAAATTTAGCACCTCATCGACGCTAAAGTCATCTCACTCGACTACAAGGGGAAGACTGTTACTACCAATATGGCAACTCTCCAGTTCGAAAGTTTTCTGAGAACAGAGGCTCAAGACGGCGTCGTCCCCATCCAGAGAGTAACGATGGAAGTAGTCAATCTTCCACCAGCCCGTGACAATGCCCAAGGCCTCATCCCATTTATGACACTGCGAGACGGAGTAATGTGGATCCATCATGATCTTACGCTAGACATGATGATGCCTGCAACGCTCTCTGTCAAGGAAAAGAAGGTCAGTTCATGATCTCTACGACAACTGATGACACCCTGGCTACCACTCACTCGGCTCACCATCGAGAAGAGAACCAACCTCTAGAGGAAGAAATATCTTCTCCCGTTGCGGCCAACGCCTCCGACACATCGGAAGCAGGCCCGTCTTAAGTGCCAGCTGCAGATAAATAGAAGTAGAAGGAGTTTCGCTTTGACAAGCCTCTAAAAAAACTCGACAATAGGGCCAATCAAGCCCTACAATTTTGACATACTGGCGCAGCTGGCCAACACTTCGGCTTGACTATCACTCTTCGAGCTTCTCCGTCTCTCCAAAGAGAGTTGAGGCACCCTTAGCAAAGCTTTACAGAACGTTGACTCCTTCCTCACTCAGGTGAAACTGCCTAAGGATAACCCTACTGAATGTCCATAGTGCCACAGTGTGGTCAAGTAGATCTCTAAATCACCTTCACTCAGCAGGACATGCTATTGAAGAACAATTGGTACAACCGACCCCTGTACTATACAGGGTACATTGGTTCCATTAAGGTCGATCGCATCTACATTGACCATGGCCCTTGTCTCAGTATCATCCCTCGAAGTTTACTCCAAGCTTTGGGGATCCCGATGCATCGGCTAACTGTGTCAAACACTACAATCAACGGTTTTAACGCTAGACAACGTGAACCCCTAGGCAAGATCCGCCTGAAATGCCAAATAAGCGATCTCCAGACTGACGTTACTTGCTACATCATTGATGCCGACATAAACTACAACATGGTACTGGGACGACCGTGGATTCATGAATACATGATCATGCCCTCCACTCTCCATCAATGCATAAAGTATGTGGCCAGCAATGGGACTATCAAGACCGAGTTCATTGACATCGATCCCTTCAGAGGAATCAAAGCGCTCTGTACAGATGGTGATCTGTACAAATCAGTCCCATAGGACAACGACGCTAATCACACCGACGACGAAGCAGAGAGCCCAGTTATCGCTGAAGAACCATTGAAGGTTCGTTTAAAGGGGAAATCCCCTAAGACATCGGCTTCCCTCGTCATCAAGCTCCGAGGCAAAGCTCTGGCTAGATCATCCTCGGTCATGTCATAGGTTGGCCAGGAGCCTATGCAAATAAGGCTTCCCCGGATGGCTCCAAAGCCAACTCTGAGGTCACACGAACCTTTGACTACAGCCCCCTTGGTAGTCAAGCTGAAGGGGAAACGTCCTCCACCTTCTTCCGCAACAGCCCTGGTGCTTATGGATGACGAGTTGAGAGACTACATATGCGCCACTACCGAAGGGCATTCTTTAGATGATGTAATCACTCGGGATAAAATTTTATATTTTATTAATAGGAAGTTGTCTTTGAATTACTCTTGTGCGCATTGGAACACTAGGTATTTCTTAGACAACGCTCTATTTGTGCTGCAAACACAAGTAACAACTGCCAACCTCGCAAGCTGAGTTGTCCCTTCTCAAGACGCCTACTTCTTGTTTCTATCAAAGAAGAAGGAGAATGAATCCATCATCTTCGGCCGATTGGAGCACCCGCAGAGACTACTTTCGGTAGAACCAGAACCCAATAACGGAAGATACAATTCTACCATTACACTACTCAAGCCAAAAACCTCATCCAAAAAATAGGTTATAACTTGAACAGTGATAGAGGACTGAACTATGGCAAAGGCCGACGCCTTCCCTTACGACTTCGTGCCCCGAAGGGAAAGTCCCAAAATTACTACCAACGTACGCGCCGGGGGTTGGCTTACGTTACACCCTCAACAACGTCGGAGAGCTCTGAACCAGAGGTCCCAATGCATTCAAATTCTTCGGAATCCTCAACCTGGGACTCAGATACCAGTATCGGCCAAGCCCTCAAGAAGGTATTGTCCGTAATATGGTCTCCGTAGATCCCCAGTCGAGGATAAAGACCAAACGCTTGTGTACTTTGAAGATGAACCCTAGGCTCAATGCCTAGGATCCCAATAGGAATGGCACTTCGAACAGCGTGAACCTTCCACTGAAGACTAAGTCGTACAAGTCAAGGTAGGAGATGAGGTTCCCCTAAATCCATCTTCATTAGCAAAAGCTTGACAGGGGAAGACAAAGAATCTCTGATGCAGTTTATCCAAGAATACGTTGACGTCTTTGCATGGAGCTACGAAGACATGTCGGCTTTAGACCCGCAAGTCATCATGCACAGTCTCAACATCTTATCCGATGCTAAGCCTATCTAGCAGCAACAACGGCATTTCCGCCCCAACATCATAGATACTATCGAGAAAGAATTCGACAAACTCTTAGAGACTGGCTTCATTCATGAAGAACAACACCAAGATTGGGTGGCTAATATTATCCCACTCACTAAGAAGAACGAAAAAATTCGGGTCTGCATAGACTTCAGGGATCTCAACTCGGCCTGCCCAAAAGACGAGCTGTAACGCCCAGTCCCAAAATACTTAGGACTAAGTACGTAAAGATGTCAGCTGTATATATACGAAGTATACTCCAATGTATAGAACCCCGTATGTATGCATAAGCTGTAAAATACAGTAAAACTATGATAACTAAATCTCATACACAATAATAAAGAATAATATTATAATCAACTCAAGAATTTATCATTTATACATGTAGTTGGGCGGAGACAAATCCACTACCAACCAATTTAAAGGAAAGAATATATACAAGGAAATGATCGATAAAATAACAAGACGAACCAAGAGCAATCATCCTCGAAGAAATGGAGAAGATTACGGCCTTGGCTAGAACACCTGCAAAAAGTCACAAAGCACACGCCTAGAGAGATAACCAGGTCCTCAGAGGGACGTAACAAGATACATAAAGAACATGCCATATAATCTGTGATATATAATAGAGAGTAAAAGGGGATGCATGCAATAGGGTACCTACCAATTCTACAGTAAAAATGTAGTTAAGAATAAACCTTCAATGCAAGGGCACTCTGGCTCTGGTGCAGGAACTCAGGTATGGTCCCATCAGGATACTAGGGACCTCAAAGTATAACATTCTTCAAATGTCAGAGGCTAGCAGAAAATCACGTATCAGGATCCAGGACCGTATCTCCAGTGGAGATAACCGGCAATAATAGAAAAGTGCATACGTGGTCCATACGTTAAGGAACTGTTCTCCCCATCCAATGCCTAGTAGGGTCACATCCATGACTCATAGAAACCTGCCAAGTCTACTAGCATGCAATTCTATTGGCAGTTACTCCTAACCGTCGTACACCTCATACGTATCGGTGGCCGACCGACTACGCGAGTACGTGTCCTACATGTGACTCACATCACGTGATAAAGTATGTGTCAAGGCCGCATGAGATATACCAATCCCTCATCAACAAAGGGGTGGTCACTAGACTAAGTCAATGCAAGAAAAAAAAGTGAAAAAAATTACCGACAAGGTCGCTTGCACCCAAGTGTCACTTGGACGCACAGTTTTATAATAACAACAAATAAGAAATATTGAAAATAATAACTAAAAATAAGAATATATAAATCACAGAGTAATTGGCAAGGTATCTTGCCTGATTCCATGCTATAAATATGAAACGCCGCTCCCGCGTCCACGCCTCCGGAACCCAATGCTCCTAGATAATTAATTAACTAAATTTAGTCACTACTTATGAAACTTATGATACGACTTAATTTTTCAAAGTAATGTGTTAAAATTATATTCAATCTCTCGTGGAACCATTCAGATCCATACAATCACACACAGGTTCTACGAGACATCAAAACACATTTTTAGGTTTTCTAACTTTTAATTAGTCGGTTATGCCCCTACTTCAATAACAGACTTAAAAATCACATAAAAATCATAAAAATAATATTTCAACGAATTTTCTACATATTATCTCTGAAATTTAAGAATTAATATTTCTAAAAACCTTTACGACTGGTTGATTACTAAGTCAGCTAGTCTATCCGAAACTCGCCCGAAACATAGTTAATGACTCAAAATTGCTAAAATAACAAAAAATATATTTTAAACAGAAATAAAATACTTTATTTCATAGAATAATATCAGAGGTACAAGGGTTGAGTTATACTATAAGTTTGGAACATTCTAGGTCAGTTAGTTACCCGAAATTAGCTAGTTTTGACCTACAATTATTCCAACCAGATTTGAGTTGCTAAAATCGTAAAAAAATACTTAAAAATCCTAATTTATGTATATGAACACACATAAAATTCAGTTTTGAAAATAGGCACCAATAACTCATAGTTCCTTCACAATAGAGTTAATTTTGATCCTACCGACACATGAATATTACGCCTATATTTCATGAAACCTTTATGGATGATTATACCTAACAAAATCCATTAAAGTATAATTTCTACAAAATAATAACATATTTCTATAGAATTTTAATAAGGGTTTGGGATGGAAAGATTTGGATTTCTTACCAAAGGTCCTTGCTAGAGAGGTTGTGACGACTTCTACTCGACAAAGCTCCAACCTTTCTCGCTATCCTTGCTTGCTAATCCTCTTTTGGTGAGTATGGAAGGATTGGAAATGGCTATAGATGGTTGGATGGAGAAGTTAGAGTTTTTAGGATTTGTTTTGAGGGGTTTCGGGGATGTATGGTGGAGGAGATGAGTTTTTGTGAATGATGGAGAGATGTGCAATGGAGGAGATGATGTATGGAGGCTATGGGGGGTGAAGTGTTGCCGAAATTATGGAAAGGATATGGATTGTTCGGCTATGGAGGTGGAAATAAAGGAGGATTTAAGTTTGGGTTAGGGTTTGGGCTAAGTTGATGTATATATATGGACTTTATTGGATTGCATGTATGAAAAGGAGTGGGAATCCTTTTCCTATAGGGTATTCGGCCATGTGGGGTTTCTTGGCCGAAAGCTATGGTGAGGGGTCCACTATGGTATAATTTGGTTGTTTGGTGAGTTGGCTAATTGATTGGATTGATGATTTAAAAAAGGTGTTTCCTAATATAGAACGAATTAATTCTGTCTATAGAATTTCAATCCAAATCTGAATTTAAATACAAAATATTTTATTATTAATATTTATTAAGTCCAACATGCCTACATAGGGTTCGGTTTGGCTTGGAAGAGGTTTGGGAAGGTTTGGTGCAACCGAGTCTCCTAGAAAGTCATAAAGGCTTTCTTAACTAATTAATTAAATAAAAATATAACTTATGCCATAATTTGAATGGTTAACATGCAAGAGATTACAATATGACCACGGCATTCCTAACATGGCTAGCATGCTAGTTAAAGCACCCGACTACGCTAGGCAAGCCATACTTTCTAGTCGTCTTGCATATTCAAACTCAACCATGGCTATAGTCCTTTTATATAATATAAATAAGATAAAAATAAATTAGAATTAAATAAAATCCAAAAATAATTTAAATATTCTTTTAAATTATGAGGGGTTTTACATTCTACCCAACTTGTAACAATTTTGTCCTCAAAATTAAAAATAATCATAATATCAAAATTTTTGAAAGGATGGAGGGGTGGTTGTCATAGGAATCCTAATTGACCTTATATTCTTCAAGATGGGGTATGCTTCCTTCCAGACTCTACCCAACTTACAGAAGTTGGCCACCCGTAAAGATCGTCGTCATTACAAGACTTTAAGGAGGATAATTTCTAGGGAGGGGCACGAAAATAATGGACACTTCTGACCGCAGTCTTGGATTCTAAGTGAGCCTCGATAACACCATGACGTTCTTGGTTAATAACAACTATAAGAAAGTTACTACAATCAAACATTATCACTCTGGGGGTCATGCTTCTGACAAGCTGGTAGCGACCTCTTGTTTGAATATACTAAGGTGTGTCGGTTCAGAAGGATTCGTTCTACGTCTAACATGGGAAACTAGGAAGTGCGCTTGAAAACTTAGGGTAAAAGAATTTATGGCCAAGTGATGAGAATCGATGATAATTAAAGAACCCAGGCTATAGAATATGATTAGGCAAGTGTTTTGAAAACTCTAAGTCATAATGACTAATATATGTGGGCTGATGTTTGGTATGGGGTAGGTGGCATGCACTTGCTTGTTGGAAGGCATACGTCATAGGTGCGCTACGTCTTGCATAGATCTTGAGTATTCAGTTTAGTCAAGGGAATGGGTCGATATTTGCATGGGTGAAATCGAATAGATCGAATTTGGGTCTCTATAGTTTGTTTTGAGGAAACAATGGGTTATACACGTGGTGTAATTTAAATAGAGCACTGGAAAGTTCGTTTGTGTGGGACATGTATGTCATGTGAGTAGCATGACTAGTCTATTCATGAGTGTGAACTTTGTCGAAAGGAAAAGGCTAGTGTTGTGCTTCAATTATCAAAATCACGGTCGAGCGTATCAAATGATACGAATATAGGTCGGCGTTCTGAACCATTAAATTATTAGTCTAATTGGAACCAATCATTTCCAACCACTTGCTAATTCCAAAATCTTATGTTTCTTAGAGAGGCTTGTGATCTATTTGCCTCAGAAATGTTGCTATTGATTCAAACAAAAATGATTCTATGACTGACTTGAAGAATTTAGGTTGCAATCTGTTATCCTAGTTATCTAAACGCACGAACAAAGGGATATAAAATGCAAAATAAAATATCGTTTCATAAATTCCATATAGATGGAAGAACGGTCACTATTGTAATCCCATTCTGCGAGGTAGAGTATAATAAGTTCATTGTTCTACCCAACTTATAGAAGTTGGTTAATCGGGGAAAGCACAGTAATAGGGCTTCTATGAAGGTCAAATTTCAAGGAGGTATATGGAAGTATGAGGTATTTCCAATCATAGTCACAGACTTTATAGGAAGTCTAGGTATTATCTATTTAATATGGCCCATATATTAACTATGTTTGGTCAAGACAGTATGAGAGGTCTTGGTCAAGCATATTCAGAAGCAAGTTGGTACCGAGAGATGCATAACATAGGCTACGAAGAGTTGCAGTTACGAAATGTATGGAAAGAGAATTAGTGAGCCGAGAGGTGGGGCCTACATAATAGGGGTGATGGCCTATTTCATCAAGTTTGGTTTTATAGTCCCAATATGGGGATGGGCTATGATGGGTTTAACTGAGTCTTAATAGGTTCCCTAATTGGACTTCAATCTTTGATTGCATGAACTTTAGATTTTAATCTATAGTGGCTGGACAAAATTTCATAAAATTTTAATCCATCCCTATTAGGTTAGGGTAATGTAGAATAGGTTCAAGTTCAAGTTGTTGGGCAAATTTCACGTCGTATTGGTAGAATAGGTTCTGCAAGTCATGAGATGCGCCTTCCGTGACTTTTGTGTTTAAGTAGCATATAAGGCCTCTATTGAGTGGCACACTAGTGGCATGTGCGTAGAGGGCTTCGACTAGATCACAACCATATATTGGGCCAATAGATTTGAGTCAAGGTTGGATCTCTAACTGCAGTCCAAAAGTACATCGGTGTTATGGTAAGGGTTATCGCTAGTCCCTTTTGACCTGAAAGTCGCATCATAATAATAGAGTCCAAGGAGATGTGTTTGAGTGGGACATGATATGTCTACTTGAAGTTGGACTCGTTTAAGGTTTGCATATAAATTTTGTTGGAAGGTAACAACTAGTATTACACTTCAAATATCAAAGTCATGGTCAGGGACACCAAAAGATCTAAAAAGAAAGTGGGAGTTCGCGGGTCACTAATTTATCATCATAGTGAGAACCAATTTACCTCAATCAATCAGTGATCCCTAAATTCCTAAAAGTAAGATTGGCTTACAATCTATTCACTCTAGAGACTAGGACATGGTTTTAGGAATAATGAGGTTAGGAATATTTGAGTCGCGACATCGTACCTTAACCTTTGGTAATAATAAGTCACGATGTGATCGATAACATGATAGGGTAGTTGTGAATCAGTTTCGAGGATTGTACTCCGAGTCTTAATAAATGGAAATAATTGTGTACAGTGGTACCTGAGTCGATAAAATGGAATGACCCGCTTGTCCATGGTATACGAGAGTCTATCGGTGGGATAACGAACTCTAAAGCACGTCATGGGAAAGATCCCTAACTACTAAGTCGTAAATTTCTATTTGTGTCAAACCTGCCATACTATAGTCACAAGGGTTCTAGAGGTATTGAATGTAGTGCTCATGCATCACTTGTTGATTACTAATACAACATAATGACGGGGCGTCATGATACAGATTTTGGCTAAGCTGGTGAATATGTTGTTCTAATACTAAGTCACTTCTTTGATAATAGAATTTTATACCTAGAGTAACATCTGCTGAATCTCTAATCTTGGAATGGGTGTCCACCACAGTCCTTGCAATGCTTGTCCTTGTTTTGGTCTATTCTTCTATGTCTAAACTGTGGGGGCCTAGTCAAGTAAGGTTTGAGTTAAGGCATACGGGTTGCTAGTTAAGCCAAGAATCAAGATGAATATTTGGAGGCTCACAATAATTGATTTCTAGAGATTAGATAGTCTTCTAGGTTTGTGGTTTACCCAAGGGTAAGATCTGACTCATTTTTCAAGCTCAAGTGACTAGAAGGTCACGATATTAGTATTATGGTCGAGGGAAGGACGAGCAACTTTAGGCAAGGTTGTAGTTATGTAGCTTGGCCGATGGTTGCTATACTTGTGCATATAGCTACCATGGCCATGGAGATACTTTGTATCTATCTATCAATCCAATCGGTGAAAGACAAAAGCAATAAAGAGTTCAAGAAAGATGTCATTGAATAAAATTACGTGATTCAAAGGTGAATGTGTAATTCAAGAGGAATTGTCAATGCATTCGCGGATGAGATCCTAGATACCTCTATATCTCAATCTGCGTAGGATAATCATATGAAGAGCGAACCAAGTGCACTATGGTTGATCATACCATAATACATTGATTCTAATTAGATAATATGCTTGTGGGCATCCCCAGTATACATATGTCCTGAACAAGCTCGACAAAGAATAAGTTTGTAAAACTAGGCTATAAATAGCATCATCATTCATGGTAGTTTAAAGTATAAGTACGGGAGAATACGTTGAAAGTAGTAATAAATAGTTCGAGTTTCACAAGGATCTAAGTCTTATCCGGTGTGCTTGCATATACAGTCGTCCTACTGGTTCTTGTATCAGGCCTTGGTTGACCAATGGGTATTGGCTACGAAATCTCTATATTATAGGTAAACATCTCTCCTATACTAGCATATATTCATTAGCACTCTGTTACACTTTAATACTTGGTTACAAGGATACGGGTGGTAGGTTGTAGTCATACTACTCAACTTATGAAGTCAACTAATAGAGTAATTGAGGAATATAACACGTATACTCGTATGAGTTATCTTCTAACCTCCCTATTCAGCACGAAAGAAGATAAGATTTACAGTGAAAGGAATCAAGCAGAAGGAAGTCAAGATAATCGGACGAGAGTTCGAGATTTGGAATCAAGGGAGGAAGTCAAGCTTATGGATGAGATTCCTATATCCTAATCCTATATGCAGGCTCACATCGGTATAGTAACGTAACCGAAGTGACAAACTCGACCTCCATGGGCTACCACAAAAATATGTAACGCCCAGTCCCAAAATACTTAGGACTAAGTACGTAAACATGTCAGCTATATACATATGAAGTATACTCCAATGGGTAGAACCCCGTACGTATACATAAGCTGTAAAATACAGTAAAACTATGATAAATAAATCTCATCCACAACAATAAAGAATAATATTATAATCAACTTAAGAATTTATCATTTATACATGTAGTTGGGCGGAGACAAATCCACTACCAACCAATTTAAAGGAAAGAATATATACAAGGAAATGATCGATAAAATATCAAGAAGAACCAAGAGCAATCATGCTCGAAGAAATGGAGAAGATCACGGCCTTGCTAGAACACCTGTGAAAAGTCACAAAGCACATACCTGGAGAGATAACCAGGTCCTCAGAGGGACGTAACAAGATACATAAAGAACATGCCATATAATCTGTGAAATATAATAGAGAGTAAAAGGGGATGCATGCAATAGGGTGCCTACCAATTCTACAGTGAAAATGCAGTTAAGAACAAACCTTTAACGCATGGGCACTCTGGCTCAGGTGCAGGAACTCAAGTATGGTCCCATCAGGATACCAGGGACCTCAAAGCATAACATTCCTCGAATGTCAGAGGCCAGCAGGAAATCAGGTATCAGGAACCAGGACCATATCTCTAATGGAGATAACCGAAAATAATAGGAAAGTGCATACGTGGCCCATACGTTCAGGAACTGTTTTCCCTATCCAATGCCTAGTAGGGTCACATCCATGACTCGTAGAAACCTCTAGCAACTGCCAAGTCTATTAGCATGCAATTCTATTGGCAGTTACTCCTAACTGTCATACGCCTCATACGTATCGGTGGCCGGCCGACTATGCGAGTACGTGTCCTACATATGACTCAAATCACGTGATAAAGTATGTGTCAAGGCCGCATAAGATATACCAATACCTCATCAATAAAGGGGTGGTCACTAGACTAAGTCAATGCAAGAAAAAAAATAAAAAGCGAGAAAAACGACCGACAAGGTCGTTTGCACCCAAATGTGACTTGGACGCACAATTTTATAATAACAACAAATAAGAAATGTTGAAAATAACAACTAAAAATAAGAATATGTAAATCACAGAGTAAGTGGCAAGGTATCTTGCCTGATTTCGTGCTGTAAATATGAAACGCCGCTCCCGCGTCCACGCCTCCGGAACCCGACGCTCCTAGATAATTAATTAACTAGATTAAGTCACTACTTACGAAACTTATGATACGACTTAATTAGTCAAAGTAATGTGTTAAAATTATATTCAATCTCTCGTGGAACCATTTAGATCCATACAATCACACACAGGTTCCACGAGACATCGAAACACAGTTTTAGGGTTTCTAACTTTTAGTTAGTCGGTTATGCCCCTACTTCAATAACATACTTAAAAATCACATAAAAATCATAAAATTAATATTTAAACTAATTTTCTAAAGATTTATCTCTGAAATTCCAGAATTAATATTTCTAAAAACATTTACGACTGGTTGATTACTAAGTCAGCTAGTCTACCCGAAACTCGCCCGAAACATAGTTAATGACTCAAAATTGCTAAAATAACAAAAAATATATTTTCAAAAACAATAAAATACTTTATTTCATAGAATAATATCAGAGGTACAAGGGTTGAGTTATAGTACAAGTTTGGAACATTCTAGGTCAGCCGGTTACCCGAAATTAGCTAGTTTTGACCTACAATTTTTCCAATCAGATTTGAGTTGCAAAAATTATGGAAAAATACTTTAAAATCCTAATTTATGTATATGAACACACATAAAATTCAGTTTCAAAAATAGGCACCAACAACTCATAGTTCCTTTACAATGGGGTTAATTTTTATCCTACGACACATGAATATTACGCCTATATTTCATGAAACCTTTATGGATGATTATACCTAACAAAATCCATCAAAATATGATTTCTACAGAATTAATAACATATTTTCTACAGAATTTTAATAAGGGTTTGAGATGGAAAGATTTGGATTTCTTACCAAAGGTCCTTGCTAGAGAGGTTGTGACGACTTTTATTCGACAAAGCTCCAACCTTTCTCGCTATCCTTGCTTGCTAATTCTCTTTTGGTGAGTATGGAAGGGTTGGAAATGGCTATAGATGGTGTTGGCCCATTGGTCTTGGTCAAACCTGATTTTAATAATTGATCAAACTCTGTCTCGATATAAATGCAAGGCAATTCAGATGTTTACCTACGACGTTTTGGACACTGCTCAACGATGGATATCTACTATGTTCAAGACCGAAGTTGTTTGCCATTCAGAATGTATTTTCTTCAAAGTAATGTAATTTTTCATTTTATTAAGTCTAGGAAAATATTGTACACCAAGTCGTACTGGCAAATAGGTTGTCCGGAATCATTTTTCAAAATCACCCTATCCTTTTAAAAGTGACCTATGTTTTTGAAAAACATCCTATTTTACAAAAAGCTTCTGAAGGACTTTTCAAAAAGCCAAAATGATTTTTCTTAAAATCAATTGGCAGAACCCTAGCAGAACTCGGCCAGAGTTCGGCCAGAGTTCGGCCAAGTTGAACGTTATGTGAACGTTTGATTTTGAACTTGGTCATCCTTCAGTTGCGGTTTGTTACAAAGAGCTCTGTCAGAGTTCTGCCCGAATTCTGCCAGAATTCTGTCTTTGGAAAAACTATAAATAGAGAAGGATTTCGATCATTCCAAATCACCAATTCACTTTCAATCTCTTCTCTTCTAAAGCTTATATTTTCTTCCAAGGAGTTCTCAAAAGCTTTCATTTTCAAATCCTAAGCCAGTTACAATCCTCTAGTCGATTTGCCAGTACGGTATGATCTAGAAGTTTCAGAGCGGTTGCAATCAGAGGCTTGATTGAAGAAACAACTCTTCACAATTGAAGTTGGTCGAGTTCTTCGTATCAAAGCTCGCGTCTGTAGAAGTGGCAAGGACTTCGTATGAAAATTTGTAGAATTTTCCAATAGTGGATTCAACTGGAAGCTAGAGTTCTTTCGACTGGACTAGTCCTCACAGGAGGAAAACCAGTATAAATCTCGATGTTTGCGTTTGCCTTCTTATCACTTTTTTATTACTATCATTTACTTTGTGATTATTTTTATATCTGTGATCTAACTGCTAACGAGATTTTTAATTAGCAATATTCTGCTGCCTACTCTATTCACCCCCCTCTAGAGTATTCTGCTTTACGATTTCGTTCCTACAATTGGTATCAGAGCGGGTTATACAGGTAAAGCAAGGTAAAATTGTAGTTATATTCAATTGTTATATAGATCACAATATTACACATGGCAACTGTAAAATTCACAAGTGAAGGCCAAGCCACAAACAGACCTCCACTGTTTGACGGCACAAATTACACTTATTGAAAAACACGTATGAGTTTCTTTCTAAAATCTCTTAATTTTGACTTATGGTCTGTAGTTATTGATGGCTATAAAAAGCCCCCTCGTATTAATGTTGATGGAGTTTTAGTTGAAAAACCCCATAACAAATATATAGAGGAGGAAAAGAAAAAGGCCAGTCTTGACGCACGTGCTATTAACGCTTTATTTTGTACTTTAGACAGAACTGAATTCAACAGGGTATCTACTTGTACAACATCAAATGAAGTGTAAAAACTTCTCGAAGTAACCCACGAAGGAACAACACAAGTCAAGGAGTCAAAGATCAGTAGACTTACTCAGGAGTACGAGGCGTTCAAAATGAAGCCAAGTGAATCAGTCACTCAGATGTTTACAAGATTATTGGATATTGTAAATCCTGTCTTCACTAGACAAGGATTACAGTAACCATGAGAAGATTCGCAAACTATTAAGAGCTCTTACAAAGAACTGGATTCCAAAGGCTACAACAATCATTGAAGGGAACGACCTCTCAACAATGTCTCTGGAAACACTCATGGGTAAGCTACTCACTCACGAGTTATAACTTCAAGACTTTGAAGACGCTACACCAAAGGAGAAGTCAGAGAAGTCGATCGTTCTCAAGGCTCAACATAGAAGAACTGTCGAAGACGACTCTGATGACAGCGACTCCGACTCTGAAGATCAAGCTCTTCTGGTAAGAAAATTCAAGAAGTTCATGAGATTTTATAGGAGAAGAAAAGACAACAACAACAACAACGAAAAAGATCCTATTTTATAAGGATGCAAGAAGAAAGGACACATGAAGAAAGACTGTCCAACAACATCATCATCAAAAAAAGTAGCAAATATGACAAAGACTACCTGAAGAAATCTACATCAAGGAAATACGCCAATACAAGCATATGGCATGAAAGTGAAGCCAGCGACTCAGAAGACGAACAATCAGATGATGCTGCAAATGTATGCTTGATGGCTTGCGAACAGGTAATCACTAATCCTCTATTTGAACCTTATGATGATTTCACCTTTGAGCAACTAGGAGAGGCTTTCAGTGACCTGCTAAATGATTACAGGAAACTGCATAGTAAATATGAAACCTCTAAGAAGGTACTCAAAGAGTACAAAGATGAAATAGGAAGACTTACCGACCTACTAGATCATGTTAGAGATAATGGCTCTTCAAATGAGTCTGGTGAGCTTTTATCTATTAAGTTGTTGTTACAGAGACTGTTAATCTATCCGAAGAAAAAGACCAAACTATTATCTAGTTAAAGAAAGACCTATCTAAGGAGAGAAAGAGTCTCCAGCATGCACAGGTCAGATTAGAATCACTCACATCTGACTATACTAGATTATATGACACTTTCAAAAAGTTGGAAATTAGTTTAGGAAAATGGCCTGAAGTTGCTGCTTCCTATTCTAACACGTGTCAATTACCGAATCATCGAAACACGCCCAACACTATCAGACCAAACCATACCAAAACTATGCCCAAGAAGACAAATAGACATGCATTCTTCTACACTAGAAAACCAAAACCTACCAATCATGCACCTCACACTACTTTCAACACTCAACATGCTAAATGTCATTATTGTGGCCTCATTGGTCATATATCTTCTGCATGTAGAATCAAAAAGTTAGTAGATGTAAATGTTTATGCATGGATACCACAAATTAACCAGTCAGGATCCTACAAGAAATGGGTACCAAGAGTTTCATCTACAAATTATTTTGTAGGTGGGACCCCCTTCACATGCTAGGAGCAAATGGATCCTCGACAGCGGTTGCTCACGGCACATGATCGGTGATGCTTCATTATTCGTAATACTGTCAAAGAGGAATAAAGAAGGATACGTCTCCTTCGGTAATAATTTAAGAGGGTACATAATCGGTATCGGTGATATTGGTAAGGCTTCCTATCCAGTGATTAAAGATGTTTGTCTAGTTACCGAGTTAAAACATAATCTGCTCAGTATAAGCCATTTAGCTGATCACGGTTATGGTATTAACTTCGTAAAAGATAAATGTACTATAATTGATAGTTCAACTGGTAGTACTATATTTGAAGGTATTAGGGAAGACAACATATATGTTTTCTATTTGTTGGAGATACTAACAAAGCAGGTAGATGTTTGATGGCCAAAAGTGTTGAGAGTCAACTATGACATATGAGACTCGTCATGCAAATATGGATACAATTTCAAGACTATCTACAAAGAAGTTGGTACACGACTTACCGGAAATTTCTTTCAAGAAGGATACGGTATGTAGTGAATGTGAAAAGAACAAAGCTACCAAATTTGCATTCAAATCTAAGAACGTTGTAAGTACCACTAGACGTTTATAACTGTTGCATATGGACTTATTTGGACCAAGTAGAATTGCTAGTCTAGGTGGTAAGTTATATGCATTTGTCATTGTAGATGATTTTTCTAGATATACATGGGTTTATTTTCTTGCACGCAAGAACGATGCATTATCAGAATTCAACACCTTTTGCAAGAAAGTACAGAATGAAAAAGGGTTCATGATTACTCGCATTCGTAGTGATAATGGCAGCGAATTTGAGAATGCAGAATTCAAGCAATTTTGTGACACACACGGTTATCGGCATGAATACTCTTGCCCTAGGACTCCGAAACAAAATGGAGTTGTAGAACATAAGAACAGAACGCTATCTGAAATGGCTAGAGTAATATTAAATCAGTTTAGTCTACCTAGATACTTATGGGCTGAAGCTGTCAATACAGCGTGCTATATTCTCAATAGGGTTCTAATTCGACCTATATCGAAGAAGACTCCCTATGAACTATGGTTTGATAGAACACCAAATGTTTCATATTTCAAGATATTTGGTTGTAAATGTTTTATTCTTAATACTAAAGATAATTTGAGTAAATTTAATAAAAAGGCCGATGAAGGTATATATTTAGGTTTTGCAGCAAAGAGCAAAGGATATAGAGTCTTCAACAAAAGAACCATGATCATCGAAGAATCTATCAATGTCAAGTTTAATGAGCTAAATCAACACTTAGACAATGAAGACTTAATCACACCAAGTACAGCTACTGTAAAACCTTCACACAAAGATGCAGAACCATCACATCAGGCATCAGATGAACCTCCAAGCAAAGAAGCCGAAATTAGCAATATTGAGACTACCCCAAAAGAGATGAGATTCTTGGCTAATTATCCAAAGGACTTGGTAATTGGTAAGATTACCAAGGGTGTAAGTACTCGTTCCTCGAATAAAGATATAGCTTCTTGTGTTGCTTTTGTTTCGCAGTTTGAACCCAAAAAGATTGATGAAGCATGTAGTGATAATTTTTGGTTAGATGCTATACAAGAGGAATTAAATAAATTTGAACAAAATCAAGTTTGGGAACTTGTTCCCAAGCCCATTGATCATCCTGTCATTGGCACCCGATGGGTATTCCGAAACAAACTGAATGAGAATGGTTTAGTGACTCGTAATAAGGCTCGACTCGTAGCTCAAGGATACAATCAAGAAGAAGGTATCGACTACGATGAGACTTATGCCCCAGTTGCGAGATTAGAATCCATTCGCATGTTATGTGCATTTGCATATTTTCATAATTTTAAGTTATTTCAAATGAATGTCAAAAGCGCATTTTTAAATGGTTTTATAAAAGAAGAAGTTTATGTAGCTCAACCTCCCGATTTTACTGATTTCAAATTTTCGGAATATGTTTTCAAGTTGAAGAAAGCCTTGTACGGTTTGAAACAAGCCCCTCGTGCTTGGTACGATCGTCTAAGATCTTTTCTACTTGATAACGGTTTTTCAAAGGGAAAGGTTGACACTACGTTATTTATAAAATCTTTGAATAATAATATTTTTTTGATTCAAGTCAATGTAGATGATATTATTTTTGGATCTACTGATGAATCTATTTGTCAAAAATTTTCAAAGTGTAAATCAAACAATTCTATTAGCAGTTACTGCCAAGTCTACTAGCATGCAATTCTATTAGCAGTTACTCCTAACTGTCGCACGCCTCATACGTATCGGTGGCCCTACGCGAGTACGCATCCTACATGTGACTTACAACATGTGATATGGCATGTGTCATGGCCGTATGAGATATACCAATACCTCATCACTAATAGATGGTCACTAGTCTAAGTCAATGCAAGAAAATATAACAAAACAAATAAACGACTGATACAGTCACTTGCACCCAAGTGTGACTTGGATGCACAATGATATAATACTATCAACAGATAAAAATGTTGAAAATAAATAACTAAAAATAAGACAAAGTAAATCACAGAGTAAGGTGTCAAGGTATCTTGCCTGGCGGTACGGGAATGGCAATCCAACAATCAAGTACATCAACAATGAATCTCAAAATCCATGAACGGCTCCGGATGTTGAAACAAACATCAAGAACATTCTCGGTGTAAAAGGTACATCTAGAAAATGCCTGTCCAAATGTCCAATTCTGGAATAGGGGCAAAATCGTAATTTTGGGTCAAAATAATGTTTATCGTTGGACCCATTTTGCACCGAAATGTGTGCCAGTATCTACGGTCTCTAAAGTCGTCAAACTAAATATCCATGGGTCCGATTTGAGGAGACTAACCCAACTGTATGTCCAAAGTTGGATTCCGACAGGGTGTGCACAATTTTGTCCATTGGATCAGGTCGTAGGCCCGCCAAAATGACGTTCCGGTCGACCTTCTCAGAATCGGACCAAAATTGGCATACAGGACCAAAAAATAATACGGTCTTGTTGGCATAAGTTTTGTCTCAAGATGACAAACATGCACGAAGTTAGGGGCAAGTTTGTACAAGTAGCCGATATGGGGTATCTCGATGGATACGTCTTGGTTTCGTCGCGCACGCACAACGAAATCGAGTTTCGTCGAATCCCACACATTCGCGTAATCGATACAAACATTTTAATGCCTTTGGTTTGCGACCACGTCGCCCGGTTTGTCGGAACGCACACCGTATCGAAAAATTTTTCTTGAATTTTTTTGTTTTTTAAAACCGTTTTTCCTAATTTTTGAAACTATCTCCAGAACTGATTTCTTCGAAATTTTCCAAAATAAAAGCATCGTTGCAATGCTGGTTAGGTTGGCTACAAATATATGTAAAAGGATTTCAAAAATTTTAACTATCCTGACCGAACTATTTGTTCCAAACGGGGTCCTAAGGTTGGTTTACTGCTCTATTTTCGTGTTTTGATTAAAACTTTTCTTCGAGATTTTAAACTCGAATTACTCATGTTAGGATCACTTAGATCATACACTATTCAATAGGGGTTGAAGACCTATGCATTGACGGTATCCAGAACACCTTGGTTCGGAAATCGGCGGCGAGTTTAGGAAGAGAAGAGGCGAGAAAAAGAGGTACCTGGGTCGGGTGAACACAGAGCAGAGCTCTGTTCCTGTAAACTCCCATTTTTTACCTAATTAATTTACTATATATCTATTTTATTTAATATTGTTATATATAATTAAGTTATGGGTTTTGTTAATGAATAGGTATAAATGCTTGTGCTAATACTAATAAAATAGTCCATAACATAGTTGGGAATTTTGGATAAAATTTTTATATATTTTTTTGGTATTTTTATCTATTTATTACACTAGTTTTGAGTTATATATATATATGTATATATATATATATATATATATATATATATATATATATATATATATATATATATATATATATATAAAACAAAACAAAAATGTTTATGTGAACAGTGCCTCTCGACACTGTAGCGATTCACCTTTCTTCCCTACTGTTCACTTAAACATTTTTGTTTTTGTTTTATATATATATTATATATATATTTTATATATATAATATATATATAAAACAAAACAAAAATGTTTAAGTGAACAGTGCCTCTCGACACTGTAGCGATTCACCTTTCTTCCCTACTGGAACGAGCCGAGCCCGAGCTCGAGGGAGTTTTTTTTTTAAATTTCCAAGATTAAGATTTCGATCAATCTCTATGAAATCTTTTCAAAAAAAATTCTGATCCATCCAATATGGATTCTCCTCCGATCTTAATCAAAATCCTAATTTAAATCACGTTAAATCCCAAGAAGAATTCAAGTGAAAATCGGATTTAATCTCGAGTATATATACTCGACTCATCCACGAAAACCCATCGAAAACCATGGGCTCATATCCATCGTAGCCGCCAGAGACCACGCCGACCCCGGCGCACCGCCCCCTGCAACCAGCAACCGTCGCCCGGCCGCCAGCCATCGCCGTAGCGCCGCAAAACAGAGCCATGCTTTGTCAAATAATCGACCCCGGGTACCCTACTTTTGTAACAGTTTTCCACTTCATCGCTCGATGGAATTTCGATCTAAAAATTTCTACGCAAAGTTGGGATGACCCTCTACAGATTCCATCAAAAGGATTTCCTTTATCTATCCTGAATTTATTGTGTAAACTCTTGAAAAATCGAGAAAACTCACAGAAACAGGGAAGAGAAATGACAGAAATTCGTCTCTCGACTATGTTTTGGAAATCGTTTCTCGAGCCATAGGTCGAAGAACTTGAAAATCTACTTGTACATACTTTTAAACAACCTATACGAGATCATAAACCAGTTTTTAGTTTTTATTTTAAGTTATTAAATTCTGTGTTAAATCAGTTTTAAAATCAACAAAAAATCAGTGTTCAAAACTCTTAAAACCCTCCGTTACGAGGTCCGTCGTGACAAACCAGGCGACCCCGTCACAAACGAAAGGTACCGAAAGGTGCGTATTGTCTTTGTGGACATGTGGGCTTTGACGGAATTCAACTTGGTCGCGTGTGCGCGACGAATTTGACCCGTATCCGTCAAAGAACGCCGTATCGACCATTTTCTAAATTTCCCAATTACTTTGTGCACGTTCGTCAAATCGAGATAAAACTTGTACCAACAGGTCCAAATTGAAATTTTGGTCCTGTACGCCAAGTTTGGTTCGATTCTGAGAAGGTTGATCGGAACACCAAAATTGGCGGGCCCACGACCCAATCCAACGGACGATTTTGTGCACGGCTCACCGAAATCCAAAATTGGACATACCATTGGGTTCGTCTTCTCAAACTGGATCTATTAACATGTAGTTTGACGACGTTAGAAATCGTAGATACTGGTGCGTATTTCGCTGCAAAGCGGTTCCAATGGCGGACATCGTTTTGATCCGAAATTATGATTTCACCCCTGTTACAGAATTTGACTTTCGGACAGGCGTTTCCTAGGTATATCTTTTTCACCGAGAACATTTTTGATGTTTGTTTCAGCATCCGGAGTTATCTGTGAATTATGAGTTTTGTGTTGACGCTTGTGACATTTGGATTTGCCCTCCTCGCACCACAGGCAAGTATACCTTGTCATAGATTCTGATTGTGCTCATTTATTTTTAGTATATTTAATTATTGCATATTTCTTTCTCTTATTTGTTATTTTGTTTATATTGTGTGTCCAAGTCACACTTGGGTGCGAGCGATTAGATTTAGTCATTTTTGTTATTTTTATATTCTATTATGCATGTCGACCAAGAGTTAGACGACCACCTTATGAGTGTGGGATATCTTCATATCTCCTATGGCCTTGACACATGTGTATCACGTGAAGAGTGAGTTCATATAGGATATGGACCTGCGTACTCGACTGGCCATCGATACGTATGGGTTGTGCGACGGATAGGAGGTAATTGCTACTAGTGTATTGAGTTAGAAGCCGTAGCAGTTGCCAACTGGACAAGCTGTGGATACATCTTGGACAAGAGCATTGGGGGGAGGGGACAACTACTAGTGTAGGAACTACATTTATTTTTACGCACATTTGTGGGCCGATAGTGACTCTTATGAGTGCTATTTTCTACCCTTGGCCTATAGTGACTCGAATGAGCGCTACTTACTGCCATTCTTTACTTACTCTACTGATCCTACAGCCCCTGCGTAGAACGTTGTCCTCAAAGTGCATCTCACATAGACGGTTAGGAGATCCTATAGATTCATAGTTGCATGTTTACACATTCAGTTATTTCGACATGTTTTTTGTATCTTGTTACGTCCCTCTGAGGACCTGGTGATCTCTCCAGGATTAGATGAGTAGGTCTACCTCCAGGACTACGGAGCAGCTTCAGATCCTTCTTACGTCGATGATGAGGCATCTCCCATTGATACTTAATTTTTTTCTCTTTATTATCTAAGACTATGTAGTGGACATCTTTTATCTTTATTGTTCTGTTTTGAGGAGTTTGGACTCCATTTAGTTGAGACTAATTTTTATAGCTGTTTGGAGTGGGAATGTCCACCCGGCTATCTCTTGACTTTTTTTATTATCATTGAGACTTATTTATTCATTCTGTGTTGAGCTGTAGATGAGATATAGTTATTATATTATGGCTTATCATGTATTATTACTTATAGCTTATGTACAAATATGAGGATACCACATATTGGTGTATTCTTCTTATACGTGCAGCTGGCATGCTGACGTACTTAGTTCTATGTATTATGGGACTGGGGCATTACATGTTTTTGTGGTGGCCCATACAGGTCAGTTAATATTGTTGGGTTACATGACTGTGCCCAACAAGCCTGTAAATAGGAATAGGCTATAGAATCTCATCCACTTATTAATACCTTCCTTGACCTCTTCTAAATTCACATTTGACTGCTTGATTATATCCAGTTTGCCCTTGTTCTAACCAAACTCAAATCTCCGTGCCAATATAGGATGAATCTTCGTAGTGGACGCGCTACTCCCCTCGCCATTACTGATAGGAACACCGCTGCTCAAGAAGGACCAGTGGGTCAGCCACCCATGTCTCATACCACTCTAGCACCATCCGGACTGCAGCCTATAATGACACCACCCACTACTCAGCAACAAGCCCCGGTACCCCAAGTGGGGCAAGCAGACCCCGGAAACCCTGCAACTCAAGAGGAGTACCTACTGCCTCCACCACCTTATCCACCTCACTTTCTACCACAGATTCCACACCCATACCCACCATCATCATATCCACCGCAGCAGCCGCCACAGTATCCACCATCATATCCACCCCAACATCTCCTACCATATTCATCACCATATCCACCGTCATATCCATCCCAGTATCCTCCACAGAATCCACCTCAGTATCCTCCCTCATACCCCCTACAGTATCCCCTTCCATACCCTTCATATCCTCCACAGTACGAGCCTCAGGGTGTTCTACAGTTCATGCCCCAGATGCCATACATGCCTCCACAGCAGTCCATGCCTCAGGCTGGTGGGACGACTACCGACCAGATCCTTTAGAGCTTAGTACAGGCCCAGATGCAACAGTACGAGTCTATTAGGAGGAGTTTGGAGATAGCACTGACCCGAGCACCCTAAGCCTTTGTGGGTACTATCGAAGGGTTCCGCAACATGAGTCCTCCGCACTTCAAGGGCACTGAAGACGTCATTGGGATCACCAATTGGCTGGTTAAGGCAGAAAATCTCCTGAAGGCTTCGGAGTTATCCGCAGATCTATGGATGACGGCAGTGAAGTTATAGTTGGAAGGAAATGCCTACGATTGGTGGGCCGCAGAGGAGAGACGGCTAGGAGTTGATCAGACGTGGAAGGAATTCAAAAGGTTGTTCAATAAGAAGTTTTTCTTCGACACTTCCAAGGATGCACTGTATGACCAGTTTGTACACCTGGAGCAGGGGAGTATGACAGTTGATGAGTTTGATGCCGAGTTTAGCCGGCTGAGTCGTTTTGTACCAGGGTTGGTTACGACAGAGCTGGAGAAAGCAAAAAGATTTTATAGAGGCTTGAGTATAGAGTTGCAGAGATATACCAGCTCTGAGTCGAGGGTCTCCCAAGCAGCTGTTCTGGCAGAGGCTAGAACTAAAAAGGCCATAAGCAATAAGGCAAACCAACGAGCTACTTCGACGATGGGATCAGCTAAGACCACTACAGGAGGGCCAATAAGACGTTCTCCCACACATCAGCATCAACAGAGGACAAGGCCATACCAGATATAGGAGAAGGCCACTTGCCATTACTATGGCAAAGTTGGACATGTTCAGAGAGATTGTAGATGACTGCTGGGACACTATTTAGCTTGTGGATCGAACCAGCACTAGACTAGAGATTGTCTATTTCAGAAGAATGCTCTACAGTATCAGTAGCAGAAGCCAACGATTGCGGGGACATGAGCACCAAGACCACCTTTACCCCCTTCAAGCAGCCCAATTCCAGCAGGCTAGAGCACAGACGGGTAATCAAAGAGTTGGAAAGGGTTTTGCACTAGCTGCAGAGGAGGCAGAACCAGAGATGGACGTAATAACATGTATGGTTTTAGTTGCATCATTTTCTGTCATCACATTATTAGACATTGGAGCCACCCATTCATTCAGAGCCACTAGCTTTGCCACTAGACACAGTATATCTATGACGTCTTTATCTAAAAATATTAGAATCCTTACTAGAGGAGGAGTTGTACCTGTTAGTGGTGTTTGTATAGATAGTATTGTAGTGATAAGTGATAGAGAGATGAAGGCACGACTTCTTGTATTCCCTATGCCGACGTTCGATGTGGTTCTCGGAATGGACTGGTTGAGCCAGCATTTCGCTCTTATTGACTGCCATAGGGGCAGTATCATCTTTAGACCCCCGAGTGATACGAAGTTCGAGTTCACCAAAGAGGAAGCGTTGAGAAGCGATGCACCTGCATTGGGGACTCACATGATGATGCAGGACACCACTCAGTACCATGTTATCGTCGAGTTCGAGGATATGTTTCCCAAGGAATTGCCAGGACTGCCACCTGACCGAGATATTGAGTTTTCTATTGAGCTTATTCACGGAGCCCAGTCTATTTCGTCTCGAGTATATTGACAAGCACCCAAGGAGCTGGTAAGGATGAAGACACAGATTGACGACTTACTGGAGAAGGGCTTTATTCGTGCCAGTGCGTTACCATGGGAAGCACCCATTATTTTTGTGCCTAAGAAAGACGGGACGGTGTGCATGTGCATCAACTACAGAGCCTTGAATGCAGTAACGGTAAAGAATAAGTATCCATTGCCGCGTATAGACGATCTATTCGACCAACTGAGTAGAGGAAAAGTATTCTCCAAGATTGACTTACGATCGGGCTATCACCAAATGAATGTTCGGAAAGAAGACATTCCTAAAACGACTTTTCAATCGAGGTGTGGACACTATGAGTTCTTGGTTATGCCCTTCGGGTTGACCAATGCTCCCGCAGTCTTCATAAACATAATGAACAAAATCTTTTATCAGTACTTGGATAAATTTGTGGTTGTCTTTATAGATGATATCTTGATATATTCGAAGAGCCAAGAGGAGCATGAGCAGCATCTACGGACAGTTTTGGAAATCTTAAGGGATGAGCAACTTTTTGCGAAGCATAGCAAGTGTGATTTGTTTCTCAAGGAGGTTTCATTTCTTAGACACATTGTTACTGGAGACGGCATATCAGTAGATCCTTAGAAGATCACAGCAGTCAAGGCATGGCCCGCTCCCACATCAGCTTCTGAGGTGAGAAGTTTTCTTGGACTTGCGGGATATTACCGAATGTTCGTAGAAGATTTCTTACGAATAGCGGGGCCTATGACTCGACTAACTTGCAAGGATCAGGAGTTTGTATGGACAGATGAGTATCAAGCTGCTTTTGACGAGTTGAAGAAGCGCTTGACCACTGCACCTATCTTGACACTACTATCGGGCCCAGGAGGTTTTGTGATTTACAGCGATGCATCCGGGAAGGGATTATGATGCGTATTGATGTAGCTTGGTCATGTAGTAGAATATGCATCGAGACAGTTAAGGGTGCACGAGAAGAATTATCCAACCCACGATCTAGAGCTCGCAGCGGTTATCTTTTCTTTGAAGTTATGGAGACACTACTTGTACGACGAGAAGGTTGATATCTACACTGATCATAAGAGCCTCAAGTACGTGTTCATACAGAAAGAGTTGAATATGCGACAGCAATGTTGGTTGGAGTTGATGAAAGATTATGAGATTGAGCTACATTATCATTCGGGCAAGGCTAATATTGTGGCAGACGCATTAAGCCGTAAGCCCACGGCGCACTTCTTGACTACACAGAAGGAGTTGATCAGAGACTTGCAACAGCTTGGTACTGAGGTAGTATTGCCTGGAGCAAATGGCATGCTAGCCAATCTCCAAGTGCAATCGTCATTAGTAGATCGGATCAAGGTGACATTACCTGCGAATGCTAGATTCCGACGACTTCGAGAGAGGACCGAGACAGGAGAGCAGATGGGATTGAGGATTCATCCCGATGGGCTATTGCGATGTAGTGATCGTATTTATGTTCCTAATGGAGAGTTGCAGCAGGAGTTGATGGCTGAAACACACAGTTCGACTTACTCTATTAATCTCGGGGGAACTAAGATGTACCAGGACTTGCGGAAGTATTATTGGTGGCACAGAATAAAGCGAGAAATAGCTCGTTTCGTAGCCAAGTGTTTGGTATGCCAGCAAGTGAAGGCCGAGCACTAGAGGACGGCCGGATTTTTGTAGCCGATACCCATTTCTGAGTGGAAGTAGAAGCACATTACGATGGACTTCGTCACAGGATTTCCTCGGCATCCAAGTGGACGAGATGTGGTATGGGTGATTGTTGATAGACTTACCAAATTGGCCCACTTCTTACCTTTTAGAGTGGGGCAGTCCACGAAAGTTTTGGCGGATATGTATAAGAAGAAAATAGTAAAGCTACATGGTGTACCAGTTAACATCGTGTTGGATCGTGACTCGAGGTTTATCTCACATTTTTGGAGGAGTGTAAAGGACAGTTTGGGTTCGCATTTGAAGTTTAGCACGTCATATCATCCGCAGACAGACGGCCAGTCAGAGCGTACGATTCAGACGCTAGAGGATATGTTGAGAGCGTGTATGCTTGACTTTGGCGAATCATGGGAGGACCACCTTCATCTTGTGGAGTTTTCTTACAATAATAGCTATCACGCGAGCATTTAGATGGCTCCGTTTGAAGCATTGTATGGTAGGAAGTGTCGATCTCCTGTCCGTTGGAGCGATATTGGAGAGCGACAGATATTGGGTCCCGAGCTGGTTTTGAGCACAGTGGAGAAGGTAAAGAAGATACAAGACTACCTGCGAGCAGTGTAGGATCGGCAGAAGAAGTGGGTAGATAATCGTCGTCGACCTTTAGAGTTTAAGGAAGGCGACCATGTTTTCTTGAAGATATCCCCCACTAGAGACACAATTCGATTCGGAGGACGTGGCAAGTTGAGTCCAAGATACATCGGTCCTTTTGATATCTTGGATCGTATGGGAGAAGTTGCTGATAGATTGGCCTTACCACCATCGCTAGAGGGACTACATGACGTGTTCCACGTATCTCAGCTAAGGAGGTACGTGGCAGACAACAATCATGTGCTTGATTACTCTGATATCACCGTTGGACCGAGTTTGTTGTACGAAGAGCAACTAGTAGGTATCTTCGATCGCCGAGTGAAGGTATTGCGGAATCAATCTATACCATTGGTTCACGTGGCATGGAAGCATCACTCACCAGGGGAGTCTACTTGGGAGCGCGAGGATGACATCCAAAATCGTTAGCCACAATTGTTCGAAGGCCAAGGTACGTCTTGCATGATTAGACCATTCCAAATTTTGTATTGCATTTGACCCCCTACCTTAGTTTAATTTCGAGGACGAAATTTCTTTAAGTTGGGTAGGATGTAAAATCCCATTATTATTTTCCCTAATTAATTTACTATATATCTATTTTATTTAATATTGTTATATATATAATTAAGTCATGAGTTTTGTTAATGAATAGGTTTAAATGCTTGTGCTAATACTAATAAAATAGTCCACAACATAGTTGAGAATTTTGGATAAAATTTTTATGTATTTTTTTGTATTTTTATCTAATTATTACACTAGTTTAGAGTTATATATATATATATATATATATATATATATATATATATATATATATATATATAACAATTGCTTAAGTGAACAGTGTCACTCGGCACTGTAGCGATTCACCTTTCTTTCCTAGTGGAACGAGCCAAGCCCGAGCTCGAGGGAGTTTTTTTTTAAATTTCCAAGTTTGAGATTTCGATCGATCTCTATCAAATCTTTTCAAAAAATTTCCTACTCCATCCATTATGGATTGTCCTCCGATCCTAATTTAAATCACGTTAAATCCTAAGAAGAATTCAAGTGAAAATCGGATTTAATCTCGAGTATATATACTCGACTCATCCACGAAAACCTATTGAAAACCCTGGGATCAAATGCATCATAGCCGCCAGAGACCACGTTGACCCCGGCGCACAGCCCCCTTGCCACCAACAACCGCCGCCCGATCGCTGGCCATCGCTGCAGCACCGCGAAACATAGCCCAGCTGTGTCAAATAATCGACCCCAGGTACCCCGCTTTTGCAATAGTTTTCCACTTCATCGCTCGATGGAATTTCGATCTAAAAATTTCTACGCAAAGTTGGGATGGCCCTTTACAGATTCCATCAAAAGGATTTTCCTTATCTGCCCTGAATTGATTCTGTAAACTCTTGAAAAATCGAGAAAACTCACAAAAATAGGGTAGAGAAATGACAGAAATTCGTCTCTCAACTCTGTTTTGGAAATCGTTTTCGGAGCCATAAGTCGAAGAACTTGAAAATATATTTGTACATACTTTTAAACAACCTATACGAGATCATAAAACAGTTTTTAGTTTTTATTTTAAGTTATTATATTCTGTGTTAAATCAGCTTTAAAATCAGCAAAAAAATCAGTGTTCAAAACTCTTAAAACCCTACGATACGAGGTCCGTCCTGACAAACCGAATGACCCCATCGCAAACCGAAGGTACCGAAAGGTGCGTATCATCTTTGTGGACGTATGGGCTTTGACGGAATTCAAATTGGTCGCGTGTGCGCGACGAATTTGACCCGTATTCGTCGAAGAACGTCGTATCGTCTATTTTCTAAATTTCTTAATTACTTTGTGCACGTTAGTCAAATCGAGACAAAACTTGTGCCAAAAGGTCCAAATCGAAATTCTGGTCCTGTATGCCATGTTTGGTCCGATTCTGAGAAGGTTGATCGGAACGCCAAAATTGGTGGGCCTGCGACCCGATCCAACGGGCAATTTTGTGCATGGCCCATCGGAATCCAAAATTGGACATACCGTTGGGTTCGTCTCCTTAAACCGAATTTGTAGACATGTAGTTTGACGACTTTAGAAAATGTAGATGCTGGTGCGCATTTTGTTGCAAAGCGGATCCAACGACGGACATCGTTTTGACCCGAAATTACGATTTCGCTCATGTTCCAAAATT